>APFE031188972.1:0-15664 GCA_000404065.3 Pinus taeda
TGAGAATCTTGGATCTTAGGGCAGAGATGAGTCAAATTATTCCCATTGCATAAATTGCATGGAAATTTTACTTTTTTCATGGACATTTGATGAATTATCCCCTTCCTGGTTGCCCCCAGTAGGGGTACCAGTACTACAGTTCACGCCAGCAGGTAATTGCTTCCCTTGGGGAAAAGGGTTAGTGAGGATAGCCTTGGAGCTAGAGAACCCCTGCTACACTAACAAGTGTTGAGAATCTTGGATCTTAGGGCAGAGATGAGTCAAATTATTCCCATTGCATAAATTGCATGGAAATTTTACTTTTTTCCTAACCCCTCTGGCATCATTGTCAGGTTTGTTTGCATTGCCCTTTGAGGGGCCCTTTTTTCTATCTTGTCCTTTCTTATTCCCATCAGATTGTTGGTTTCCTTTGGGGTTAGAAGTTTGGATGGTGTTTATAGACATCGATTGGGAAGGTGTAGATACAGACGACAATGCCTGAATAGAAGAAGTAGTTTGTAAATACAACTGCTGCAATTAATTCAATAGGTTAGCCATGTTGGCATCAATTGATCCGACTAGCTTGTCAGCATGGGGACCTGGCTTCGATTTTCCTATATCCCCCTTGGATATAGGAGCATCAAGTAGAATTTTTTGAAGAACCCTAGACTAAGAATATATAAGTTCAAACTGTTGGGCTATGAAAATAGCCTGCTCTTCAGTGAAAACAATGGAGAAGGCCATGTTCTTAGAGATCTCAGGCTGTAATGATTTAAGAAACCATTCAAGAAGGAATTATTGTGGAATATCGGCTTTAATGAGCCTCTTCCTTCTCCTCCATTCATGGATATGATCCAAAATGTGAGTTGCCTGATCCTATTGGAAATTAGCCAGAAGCTCAGTTCCAGCATCATATCGGATAGGAAATTGAAAATGGTTCAAAAAGATAGTAGCCAAATCGCCGAAAGAAGTGAAGGTGTCCCCTCACATTTCTATGTACCACTTAGCTGCATTTCCACTTAGGGTACGTTGAAATAATCTCAACCTGATTGTATCGTCTATAAGGGAGTTGGACGAACACCATAAGTGGAAAGTGGTTACGTGGTCACCCGGATGTTCACCAGTCTTCCCCTCGAATTTTAGTATATTTGAGGGAAGTTTGGTTGGGACCGAAGGCCAAAATAGGCTATACCTAATCAAATCATTAGTCAATTTAGAGAGATCTTGCAAGATTAACATTGCTAGAAAAGGGAGTCATGGTGGACCCTAAGGATTCCACCCAATGTGGGCATAACTCCCAACGTTCTGAAAATAATTTTGTGAAGCCACCAGGTTGCCTGAAGTAACTCGTAGACCCAACTGAACCATTAGGAGCTCCTTGTGGTTGAGAAAAAACCATAGTTTGACCAACTCCTGCCGAGAAACCTCTGTAACTAGTAAAGTTGCCCCCTAGAGAAGTGTTAAAAGGAGAAAAGAGCCCTTAATAAGTGTTCCATGAATTAGCAGAGGGAGAAAAGCTCTGGAAATAAATGACAAAATAATATGGCATATTCCCTAGTTGGCCAAAATAAAATTGATTCTCGACCCCTAACCCACTAACCGCAGGGTTTGTCCAACTTTGAAACAAATTATATCTTTGACCCGTTGAGGAAAAATGCATTGATCCAAAATTTCGACTGGAATGCGGTATATGACCACCCCTAAATGGGAAACCCTAAAAAGAATATGATTCGCTTGTCATGGATGTGGAAGCAGCTGATGAAATACTTAAAGGAACCGAAGGAATCGCACTAATCGACATTCCAAAAGGAAAAGATCGATATAGACCTGGGCTTGAAGACCTATTGGTCAGAGTCTTGACGTATAATAAAATGTCTAGATAATCAGGAGGAAGAGGAGAATTAGGAGCGACAATAGACTCAGAAATCTCTTCAACCTCAATATTGTCTTCTGAATGGAAGAGAACTCGAGAAAGAACTGGAGTGTTCCTCTCTAACTCTCTACTTGTACTAGGTCTATCTTGCGAATCAATAACTCCACCAGAGGATCAATCTCCGATGCGCCTGTTGCCACTAATTGAAAACCACTAGTAGGATTTCTCCTACGACTTTAAGGAGAAGGCTCATGACTCATAGGTGATAACCCACAAAGTCTCCTAGATCGACGAGCCAGCCAATCAACCAGTTTGAATTATTTTAAAGAGATTTACTTAAAGACTCAAAAAATTGTAAAGCTAGGCCAACTAGGAGAAAAGAGAACTCTCTAAAAGTCTCTAAAGATACAAGAAATCAAAAAAATTTCAAGTATTTCTACTCTAGGTGACTAGGATCAGACACCAAAATACAAGGAAGTCAAAATTAAGGGCCTTCTGAAAAATAGTCTGGGGTAATTACGCCCTTCGCCTACTAGCGAAGGTATCAGAAGTAGTTATGATGACCTCCAAACAACAGCCTTTTCTAGTGCAAGCACCCAAGCTTCGCAAGGGTACCCTCCAAAATTACTGTTGAACGTGATACAACGTCAGCCTCAAGTGTCATGATATTCCCCTCTGTAGCCACCTATGTGATCCCTAGGAGAGGAAACAGTGGATACCAACTCGTATCAAAAGTTGTGTGGAACAGTCGTGAGGTGGGATCCAACAAGTAGGAGAGGGGATATATCTCTTCCTTTTCTTCACTCTCCCTCATGCTTGACTCCCAATCACGGAGCTTTCCCGGTCCTTCTAAAGATATTGGATTTCATTCTTTATTCAACTTCTAAGTTTTGTAATTTGAGCGGCCTTGGAGAGTTAACTCTCCACTCACATATTCCAAGGCCCTAATGAACCTTAACTTGTTGGTGTTTATTAATGACAACAATAAAATTTCTAGTTCATTTTATTAGATCGCTTGATTTTATATAGTTGTTCTTTAAGTCAGGGAGAATTACGAGAGTGAAACTGATGATGTTTTATGATGCAACAAGAAACCAATAGAAAACCAACTATATGGATGCAGTCATTTTCTTCAATGAAGAGTGATTTCTACTTGGGTTCTACGAAAACCTATATATAAGCAAAATATTTTTCTTTTCTTTTCTGAGACAATCCGCGCACACCCAAAATATGAAAAGACTAAGAATGCTTAATATGCAAACTAACGTAATGCAAGTCAAAATGATGATGCAAGATCCTAAATAAAGCTCACAAGAAAATGTGTTTCTTTATAGAGACAATAAGCCACCTTGAGAATGAAGAGGGCAAAAAATTAAAAAAAAAACTCTCTCCAAAGTAAGCAAAACAAATTGCAAAAGATCACAATTTTCTTCTCAACAACAAAACAAAAGAAACCGTAAACCAAAACCTTGGAAAAATAAAAACAAAAAGCAATGTTTTTGTCTTTTGTCTTTTAAGGAAACAAAAGCAACTTTTTGAGGTCACAAAAGTACTACTAAAATTCAAAATATCAAGAAATAAGTACAAGGAGTATTCCAATCTCGAAAGTTATAAAACTCATGAATAAATGAATAAAGACTAAAAACTTACACAAATTGATTTGAACAACAGCAAAAGCTTTCAACAAACCAACAAAATGTCAAGAAAGAAATACTTTCAAACTTGCCAAAAAGACTCTCAAAAAAGCAACAAAGCCATAAAACAAGGAAGAGCAAAGAAAGGGAACTTGAAATTTGGGTTGAAAACAAAATCAAAATCAATTTCTTGTTCTGGAAAACCAGAACATCCAAGAAGTTCAAAACGAAGCCTTGAACCCAATATACAAACTAAAAACTCGCTTAAGAAGCAATCCTAGGCTAAACAAGACTTTTCAGTTAGAAGGAGATTTTGAAAAAGAAAGCTCGCAGGAACACTGAGTTCTCTAGATAGCAGATGAACATACAACAACATAAAACACTAGGTAGTAGACCTAACTGGGCAAAAATATTTGCAGAAACAATTCAAAAAATTGCATACGCGGCTGTGTAGAGACACAGAAGCATGCACATGTGTTTCTAATACAAGAAACTCGCGTATACACGAGTCTAATTGAAGAAACCTATGTGTATACGCGACTGTAACCTAAGAAAACAGCGTATACAAAGCTTAATTAGGAAAAACAAAAATAAAAGTCTAATCAAGAAGATCAAACTTGAGGCCTGAGACACTAATGGATCAAACAACACTATAAAAGCAAGCAATCAAGAAATTGAACCCTGCTTGAGAGCAAACAACCCAAACTAGGAATAACAAGATTCTTATCCCTAGTGGAGTCGTCAATTCTGTTGCAGGTGAGACCACCCTAGGGTCTTGGGTTGAGAACCCCAATAGAGCGGAGGGTAAACCACAACAAGAATTGATCAAGCAATCAACCTAAATGCTTATTCTATTGAACAGTGTAAGAGTGTCCTTATCCGGGAGTCCTACGTTTGAGTAGATCCTGTAGGGTGAAAACCCTCAGCTTCTCTTGATATCTTCGAAACTTAAAAACTACTCAAACGAAACATATACAACAATAGAAACATAAATCATGTTCACTTTATTAACTTTAAATCGATTAAATTAATGAACAGTTACACATCAATGTAAGATTCATAAATGAATTAAAATATAAATAGATGCATAAACACATTTAATATCGGAAACAGAACATCATTCCTTTATTGAAGTTAGCTACAAGTAAAGTGGAGAAATATGACCTGTGTCCTTCTCTGGCTCCAAGTGGAACTGTCCTCTGGATCCATCCTTTCTCGGACTCAGCAATCTTCCTCCATCACCAATACAAGGATATCTTCAAGAAAGATGAAGGATATCTCCAACAATGAAACAAGGGTTTCCTGAAACTTTGGGGAGTGCAGGAGGCACAAGGATTTCTTCAGACTCGATCAGGGATAATCTCACATTAGTATCAATATATCATATCTTCTCCCTTAAGGCCTTCCCATGGAGGTTTATTTATACTTCTCCAAATTAGTTTTTTCAGTTGGAAAACAATTGGGCCACGAGCAATAGGAGTTGAGTAACAAGTAAAACCCATAAAATCCACCTGAAATTAAGGAAATTTATTTTTTTTAATTGTTTTAACATATGTACCTGGGTTGGGTATATGTTGACCCGCGTGTACACACTTTTATCACAGGGAAAATTAGCGTATAGGGAATACAACACTATTTTTTTTAGATTTTGGACCAAGTCTAGAAGGAAGGGTTGACCTAGGCCATAATTAGAGCATCAAATCTACCAAGAGTGGTAAATGGTGCTATAACACCAAAAGTGCAGCAAAGGAAATATGAAGCTTAGTGAAGGTAGAGGATTGTTTCTAGGGCTAGAAATAGTCACACGTGTGAAGAGAAGGGGGACAAATTGCGAGTACAACAGTAATAGTATTACAATTCAAGTTTCATTAGTGTTTGGGCTAGTTACTAGGCCTACAATGCCTCTCAAGTCAAGCAAAGAAGTCCCTCTCTCCATCGAATATACAAATGTCCTTATTCTCCAAGGGAACAATCCACACATGGGAGAATTAGGGTTGTTGTACAGTCACTTCAGTGTGAAAACATATCTCAAGAAGTATCTTGTTGAATCAAGAGAAGGGTGTCTCCTTAAGTAGGGAACATATCTAACAGAAGAAGAAACATATCTCATCAAGAAGCTTACATAAGCAAGGTCTATCTCTAGACAAGCAACAAAAAAGGAGGATGAAGTGTTGGGGCGCAAAGTGTCAGAAGAAGGAAGTCTATGTGCCAAGGAACATAGTGCAAAAAAGAGGAAGGACTTGACTTGTGCTTAGAGGACATCCTAGTCAAGGGTCTAGGGTTTTTCATTAGTCAATAAGAAGCTTCAATAAGAGAAACTTACAGAAGGGTTTTCCTCTCGAAGAGAGAGAGGTTTTTTCCCTGGCAGAGAGACAACATTTGTGTTCTTGTCTTTTTTATTTTGTTAGCAGTTTGATGAAACACACACTATAATAGTAAGAATAAGATCATGCTAAGAAAATTGTAAAAGTGCATCACAAATTGTTATCAAGAAGTGAAGAATTGTAAAAAACACTAGTGCCCTTCATTCTTCAACATGGTAATGGAGCTAAGGTGACACATCAAGCAAAGGGCATCCCAAGAACACTCATCAAGGAAGGACATCTACAAACGTTGAAGCATCTAGCCAAGAAGTATCAATCACAACAAGGACAAGAAGGTCTAACATCTATAATTCATCAAGGAAGACTACAAAGCAATAAGAAGAGCCTTGCATAAAGGAACCTACAAGAAGAGAAAATCAAAGCAGACCTACATCAAGCTACAAGTCATCAAGCAACTCTCATCATCAAGCAAGTCCACTTGGAGAAAGAAACTTGAAGAACATCGAGATCTAAGGAATGCAAGTCATCAAGTCTTCAAGGAGAAATCAAGTCTACTACAACTAAAAATATATCAAGTAAGTATATGTCCCCTTCTGAATATACATCAATGTCTTTTTGCAAGGAAATCAATAAATTGGCAGGTAACAATAACTTTCTTGCATGGAAGAAGAGGAGTGGTTTACTTCTCAAGGAGAATGAACTCCTAGAACACATCCAATGGAATGTTACTATTCCTACTAAGGAACAAACTCAATCCTTATCCAATTACAATAAGGATGAGACAAGAGCATACTCTCTCATTCCTTATGTCTCCAAACTTGAAACATCAAAATAAATCTATGATAAACTAGTAGAGTTATTCTCAGTAAGCATAGTTGGATAAGTGATATCTCTACAAAATGAAGATATCAAAGGAAGGAATAGCTCCCTACTTCATGAATATCTTTGATATGAGGGATTAACTTCAAGAGCTAGGGGAAGTCATGTATGACATAGAAATGACAACCATATTACTCAATGTTCTACCTGAGGATTGAGGCAACTTCACATCAAGCATATATGCCAAGAAGGAAGCCACCCCACTAAGTGAAATGTGGTCTCTATTCAAGATAGAGGAAACAAGACTTAAAGAAAATGAAGATGTGGGATCAAAGGAGCAATAATTTGCTACCATGGCAAAGAGAAATGGAAAATTTGGCAAATTTGTTCCACGAAGAACAAACAACAAAGATATGTCCAAAGTCCAATGCTATGGGTTCCAAGAATATGGACACTACAAAAGGAATTGTCCTAAGCAACAACAAAAGAAAAGGGGAAGAAGCTCAAATGACTCAAGAGGTGAAAGAAGAAGAAAAGAAGCAAAAGAAGGAAAATCCTTGGGATCTCTACTATGACTAAGTCAAACTCTTTATTTAAATCTTATTTCAAAGTTTTGTGTAGGATACGAGCATATAGGAATAGAATAAAATTGCATGGCTAGAAACATCTTCTAGAATCTAGAAGCATGATGTATATAGAGTTCTAAATACTCATGTAGAAAGAGCATTTATAAATAAGAACAATATGAATGGTTAGAAATATATTCTAGAATATAGGAGCATGGTAGATATAGCTCAAGATATTCATGTAGAAGGTACATACCTAGTATAGGACCTCATCCACAATTAAAGAAAATTGATCGTGATTAAGAATCTTAGAAGACCTCCATCATCAAAAGGAAAGAAACATTTGTAGGGTAACGGTCTTCAAGATCCTATGATGGAATCTTCAAAAGAATATCCATAAACGAAGGCAGATGTCTCATTGGGAATTCCATTCATGGGGTTCAAGAAAATGACCATGCAAGCTAAGATGAAGCAAGAAGGGTCACACCAAGGACAACCAAATGAAGCTAGCTGAGATTATCAAAGGAGAATCAAGATGAGGTATGTATGCACCAAGTTTAGTCATGTTATTATATGTATATTATTGAGTCATGGGAATAGTTCTATGACATGATCGAGTATGAAATAATCTCTTTCACCAATGACATGCTCGAAGGCATGTACTATTGGGAAATGAAGGTCAACAAAATAAATACTCACATAAGGAGTATAAGATTGCTTATTAAGAAGCAAGTCAAGAAGGAATGTTGACTAGTCCTAGAAGCAAGAAATGAAGAAGTGCTCTCACAAGGAGCATAAGGTGATTGATCAATCTATCCAAGAAGAAGCAAGTGAAGAAAGAGATCAAGCATGTGAACAACACCATGATCATCAATAGTCACTATCTAACAAGATACTTTGAATACATCTCCCAAAAGAAGCATGAGAACTATCACAAAGGAAGGGAAGTATCAAAGGACCATTGACACCTGTGAAGGCCTTGGAGATATGAAAGGTGAAGATAATTGATTCTACTCTACGAAGATGTCATGATGAAGAACCCATCCAGAAAAAGCACCATTTAATGTTGAAGCAATATCAGGATTAAGCCATGAAGGGCTACTAGAACAAAGCATGGGAACAAACAAGTACAAAGAAGCATCCATGTGAAGAGTAGTCTGAAGCATAGACAAGATGACATGGAATAACCAGATGACAAGAGCCCCTGATATATGACAAGAAGGCCATTTTCCACGAAGGAAGAAATGGCGTGACAAACTAGGAAGGAAAGTGATCGATGGATGGTGCTCTACCAGGAAGAAGTTTGACCAAATAATTCATGACATAAAAGGAAGGAAAGAGATCAAGCAGCTAGAGGACCCAAAAAGAGTAAGTTGTTTATGAATGGACAAGTCCCTAGCTAAGATGGATTTATAACAAGTTCCCAATTACAAAGTAACTTGGACAAGTACCTTGTCAGAAGATACTTGGGCATGTATTCCTCAATTGAGAGGAAGTGATAGACACAACATTCTTGTCTTCACTTAGGAAGAAAGAATGGGAGGATTAGGTAATCATCTGGCATCTGATACTCTTTGAGGATGTGTAGGGAATCCAAGGCAAGAGTAGGCAAGAGGACCAATATTGTTTGAGGGATGGGAACCCAAGACAAGAATAGTCCTAGAAGGTCATACTCAGTGAACATTGGGTGGGTATGTACCTTGAGAGACAATCATGAAGGTGTCTATAAATCATTGGTATCACCAACATTGTAGCTCATGGTCTCATGGAGAGATCGAGTTGTTATTCAAGGCCTTACACTATGAAAATGTTGATTGATATGATGTTATAATAGATGGATTGCAAATCTAGTTTCTCTTATGTGAATTCTTCAAGATTGAAAAATGGCCAAACACCTTGTAATGATTTATGAATACCTCCCTAGTTAAGAGGGAGCGTTGAAGAAAGTGTAACTAGGTTCGGTCTTCATAAATGTAATTTTGACATTTTGTATTTATTCAAGAAGAAAAAAAATTATTTTTATATTATTTGTCAATGAGTTTTTTGCTGTAACACCCATCCCTTGTGTACTAAATTATTGTATACCTAAGCTAAGTTAAATCTAGGTGTGATATCCTCCCTTATGCGTTAAATATTGTAAACCTAAGATGAGTTAAAACTAGGTGTGGTACCCTCCTTTGTGGGTTAAAATATTCTAAACCTAAGCTGAGCAAGTTAAGTGATATGTAATATGTAAAGAAAATATGTTATTAAATAAATTAATAAAATAAAACACTTGGAGGGTGGAGCACCAAGAGAGAGGAGATGCTTGCCAAATCCTAATGAGGAATGGGATAGAGATGAATCTTTCATGATAAAGATTCTACATGTGATTCTAGATAAGCTTGGATTGATTGGTGATCCATCAGATGGATGGGTGATAGAGATCCATTGGACATAAAAGCTTTGCGGGAGAAAAGGAAAGCTTTTATGAGGAAAAGCCTCGTGGGATATAACGACGAGCTTTTTTGAAAAAGATCTAGGAAAATGGAAAAATCCATAAAAGTGGGACGCCGCTAATGGTAACTAAATCATGAAAGAGGGTATTAAATACCTAGTGCATTGATCAATTGAGGATAGTAGATCCTTGGCAAGATCTTTGGCTTGGGGGGAATCGGAGGTGATTCATGGCTGGGTGGTGGTGCTCCTCCCTCCAAATGATTGTTTTAGATGGATTCACATGTGTGGAGTGGTTATATGTCGGTCTCTTACCCTTCATGCGATTATTTTATTTGGTTCAGTATTGGATATGTTGTCATCTTGGCTTATGTGTTAGTATGACGCTATATGTATTCATGTGATGGATTCCATTCTTATGTGTATGAATGAGTATGATACCAAATGAATCTAATGATGATATTCTTTATGTTAGTGAAGGAACCTTTAATTTTATACAAAGCCTCTGGTTAATATGGAAAATAGTGGTAGATGTTTGCAGATCATTATAGTATAATGTAGGTAATAGAATAATCTATGATGGTTAGATTTTCTATTGCAATTAATGTTCGATTGGCATTCTGTTAGTTTCTTAAGAGTAATATTTATTATGGAAATGATGAATTCTTAATATGCGTGTGTTCTTAATACATCCTTATGTAGTAGAATGGCCTATTAAGTGGATGAAAACACTTATGAGCAATCTAATTAAAAAGTATATGTGATGAAAGTGTCACATGTGATTGTCCGAATTAATGAATTTATAAAGTTTATGCGTGCATTATGGTAACTACGATTTACTAGTGTTGAGGCAAGTTATTGGTAATGAGATATAGAGGCATGTAGAGAAACTAGGAAGTAAATTCTAGCCTTATATCTAAGGGTCGAGGATACCGATACCATGTGTGTCACAAGAGGCTTGATGCTTGCATGATATGGCTCCTCCTTCCTTCCATCTGTGGTTGTGTTATAAAATCGTTCGATGAAGAAGAATTAAGGGGTCTATGGTATAAGGTTACTTCTTGAATATGAGGTGACAGTTCAACTAGGAGAAGGGAACGTAAAATCTTAATTTTATCTAAGGAAATTTTTAATTTTTGGGGTATTAGGGGTTATTGTTCCAGGTAGGCCATGGAGTTATGTTACAAATGGTATCGGAGCTTCAAGTTCAAACCTTTGGGCCTATGGGCGACTCTACCCCTACAGGATATGAGAATCAAATAAGAAAAGAATCACCCAAAAATTATAAAGGGTGAAGTTAAATCTTGAAACATAGAACATGATTTCTTGTCATCCTAAGATGTTAGGATTCCTTAATATTTGAATTCAATGAGGTTTTTTATGTATACAGCCCTTATAAAATAAGGATTTTAAACTGATTAATTTATCACATAATCATGATGAGATAAAAGCCAAATTGTGCGTAGGGAATATGAGGTTGTATAAGAATTATTATGGGAAAACCCATTAGTTATTTATAACGGGTCAACACCTCGAAAAAATTCAAGCAACATTTTACCTTGGAAAAATCACTGCTAGTGTGAAAAGGTGAAGTTTAGGCAAATAACAATTATGATTAAAACATCAAGAAATATTAGAGAATGCACACCTTTCTATATATAAAACCACATGTCAAACTTGGGTCTGTATAATAAAAAAATGGAAAAATATATTGACTTCTTGTTAATCGTAGTAGTTAATATAGAATTATACACGACAGAAGTGTACTGATGCGAATTTTCCTATGAGATTATCCGCCTCGGGTTAGTGGGTTTCCTTGCATCGTTTCACAAGCAGGCATGGCATGAAACAGTGACCATATTAAACGCATTCAAAAGACCACGTTTATGTCGATAACCCACTTGCAAAAGATTGCACCCAATAATCAGACATATTGTTTCTAGAGAAAGTAGCGTTTTCTTTTTCAATTGTGGTTGGATTCAGTTCAATAAGGAACTTAATGGTTTCCCCTCACTAGAAGAGCATAATACCGTATATCCCCAAGTGGTTTAAACCATTTTATCTTCTCTCATGAAGTTGGTGATGGTTTGGAGTCACTTGTAACCTATCTGAATTATCGGATGCAGTATTTTTCCTCGAGCGTTTTGCAGAGATTAACAAGTGGAAGAAGTCGGGTTACACTACATCGCATGGTTTGAAATTTCCAAGTCACACAGCCACCGATATGGGGTGCATAGATCTAGATGAAGGGTCAACATCTTAGCTGGAGGGGAGCCGACGAAAGCTGTAAAAAGGAGACCATGAAAGCCCCAACCATGGATGGAATGAATGTCATGGAAGCAACAAGGAGTGGGAGCTACTTTCTTCTTCTAGTTTAAGCAAAGTCTTCGATGCATGCAAATAAAAACTATGCAATGATTGGTTTTGTCTAGGGAAAATATTGTAGAAAGGATGAATGATGAAAGTCTGATAGACATTGGCTTTTGGGGTTGTTTTAAACTTTGGTTAATTAAATGTTTGCAAGGTTGTGTAGACGACAACGAATTTTAATATTTTGGGAAATAATTTTGGTTGTGTAAACTATTCAAGGAGAGTAGGTTTGCAATTCAGCATATGGTACTCCTTCCTTGTGGCTTGGCGTTGGATGTGTTGACCATCCTCCTCGGAGGAATGTTTTATTCCCCATACACTATTAAAAAAGTAGTGTTTTTCTAGTAGGATGGGATGTACACCGAAGGGGTTTGCTGTAGACCCGTGTTTTATGGGTAGTGATTAAGCAACAATGCCTTCCCTAGTGAGGATGAGGAAACATACCGACTATTGTTGTTTCCCTTTTAAAAACGCTTCCTTTTGAATGCCTTACCACAATTTTTGGTAGGTATGAAAGTTGGCCACGAAGCCAACAATGTTGTTTCTAAGGGAAGGATGGAAGAAATGCCAGAATCCATTTTGTTTCCTTCTGTCAATGGTGAAGTTGAAGGCGTCGATTTGGGATAATGACTATCCTCAACCTATCAGGTTAAAAAATAAACATAATGCTTTCCTTTCCAAACAATAAACATACTATTATAAAGTATGCGTGACGTGCTAAGTAAAAGCAATCATGATGTTTCTTGTTAACACCTAATCATAGGGATTGGGTGAACAACTATAATTAACGTAAATAAATAATAGAGAAGATAGAGAGTCATCGAGAGATGAACCGAACAGTCACTCCCTCTTGTATATAATAATGAACAACTTGAATGAATAAGATAGAGTTCTGATTTGAGGAGTCACCTCCTGGTCTGACATGGTATCAGAGCGAGTGACATTTTTTGGCTTCCCTTTTTAATTTGTAACTCCTATTCTGTTTTGCCTTTCTTTTGCATCTTTTGCAAGCTGACATTTCTGTCAAATCCCTGTGAAATCTCATTTATCGTTTAATACATTCGTTGAAGTGCATTGCATTGGAGCTAGTTGTTGAAGCTAAAGGTGTTGTAATGATTTGGATTTCCTCATGCTTTGAGTATGGTATATATACCCTTTCAAATTGAAGAACCATATTGTTGGGTGTGGAGCATGATTGTTCAGAGGTCTTTGTTTTCAGCCAGATGTATACCCCAGGAAGTTTGTACACCCCTCCACGCGGGAAGGTGCGGGGGGGACTTGTCCCCCCCACGAGGGTTCGGGAGGATCGATCTCCCCCGACTAAGGGGTCTGGGGGCCAGCAGTCCCCCGGCAGGGGTTTCGGGGGAAGTGCCCCTGAAGCTAAAAATAGATGTAAAATTGCCTTGTAAAAGTATAGTAATTTCTATTCAATCTGGGTCATTCATTAGGCAGATGATTTGACGGTAGAACTTATATTTAGTTTAGGGTTTTTTGCCCTAGAAGGAAACCCCTCTCGTTGTATGAGGGCATTATATTTGAGGCTATGTAATAGATGTGTATTCTCTGAGCGAGACGCAGAGAGGTGAGGTTGTGAGAGAAAACAGAGGATATTACAGCGAATCTGTTGTAGGTTGTGTCTCTTCATTTTGCTGGATAATAGAAAGGAAGGACTGGCTATTCAGGGTGGACGTAGCCCAAACTGGGTGAACCACGTATATCTGTGTCTTCTCTTGTTTTATGCATTTTCTGTGTTTATATTTCTGCAATATTTTATGTGTTCCATTGCTCCGTAATATATAATTTTCTAACACATATATCCTTTTTCGTATTCACATATATCCTTTTTTGTATTCGCTTGAGCTGGATCTCAATTATTATAAACCCATATATATAAATATCATCGGGTTCATTTTTAATCACATATTGCAAATCTTTTGCCCCGATCAATACCGCTGCATGTTTGCAATGCAGTCATAAACCCGCTCGAACATAGTTCCCGAGGTTTCACTTTATCTGGCCCGTTCTCCACCATTGATCTCAACCTCCAGATCCAACGACTGACATTGATTTTCGGGGGGGATCACTTGCACGGCGGTTACCCGCCCAAAAAGTGCCTTTTAATCTCCACCATTGATAATCACCTCGAAATCTGACGGTTTATAGAAATTTCAAGTGCATTAGTTGCGTGAGAGTTACCCACCTGATATGAGTGGTTTTTCTCTCTCCCATAGTCACTACATGTCAATCACTTATTGGAATCAGGCGCTCCCCTCTCAATACCACTTACCATTTTTTATTTGCCCGAAATCCCACTTGTAACCCAAAATCCGCCTTTAGCCATGGTTATCGCCCCGAATTGTTTTGCTTGCGATAACCATTAATCGTTTACCATCGACGGCCCTCCTCTGTTCATCTCCCCCGCTCATCTCCATCATTCGTCTCTGCCATACAAAGCAACAAAAGAACTACAACTACAGTCAGACTCTGATATTCGGGTGAACATTGAATGTTGTTCAGTTGAACGTTGTTGGTATAACATTGTTGGTATAGCAATATGCATTCAATCATATCTATTATGGGAATAGTTCTCACTCTTAAGGAGAACTATCCTGAGTGGTCCTGGAAGATAAAAGACACTCTCATTTTTAATGAGCTATGGAAAGGAGTGTGTGTTGGAGAAGGATACGAAGTGCTAGAACAACCTACCTCAGACAAGGAGCTCATAATTTCGGAAAATAAGAATAGCAAGGCCTATGCATTGATTGCAACATCCATAAGTGAAGAGGTGAGTCGACATATTTCACCATTTTCAAATGCGTTCGAAGCCTTAAAAACGCTGAAAGAACTCTATGACTCACACTCTACACTTGAAGTTGTTCAACTCATGATTAAACTCTTCACCCTTGAATTACAAAATAATGATCCTCTTGCTCTTGCATTCGAAGTAAAATCTATAATGCATGATATCAAAGTCACTAAGGTTGAATTGGATATTCCTCTTATCGCTTTTCTCAAGGCACTTTATCCTACTTACTCCAATTATCTTGAGTCATTACAAGCAAATGGAAATCTCAAAGATATTACCTTTGACTCTCTTGTGAAAAAACAAGCTGAAAGAGAGAAATCTTTTCGAAAGAAGACAACCCCTGAATCTTCTGAAGAGGCTATGTGCCTTGCTCATAAAGAAAATAATCTTACCCAATATTCTTCCAGAGGAAGAGGTGGTCGAAGAGGAAGAGGAAGATATTTCGAAGGCAGGGGGCAGACACTCTCAAGGAGAAAAGTTAGATTTTCACTGCATACACTACAAAAAAATGGATCACATGATGCCTCCACATGCAAGTTACCTTGGGAAAAAATTAAGCAGCAAAGAAACCAACCCAAAGGTAAAACTAATGACACAGACAAAGGTAAAGCACCTGAATCTGCTCATTATGTTGTGGCACAATGTAATATTGGAGTAAATGAAGACTTATTTAATGCTTCACTTACTTCTTCGAAAAATGATTGGTTGCTTGATTCAGGAGAAACTTGCCACATGACTTTTAGAAGATATTTTTTTGAATAATTTACTGACAATGTTGATGGAGCAGTATACTTTGCAGACCAATCAAAACTCAAGCCATCAGGGCTTGGCACAATCAGGCTTAAATTGCCTGGTCT
>APFE031188976.1:19638-30824 GCA_000404065.3 Pinus taeda
ATTTATTAGATAAATAAGAACATAATTAAAATATACGAAAGCGGTATAAAGAGCAAAAATTAAACGATTCCTACGATGTTGTTCAGTAGTTAACGTAATAATGTCGATTCGAAATCTATAAGAAAATTACAAGTAATGATTGAAATGACAATAATAACGAATAAAAAAAAATCATGGCAAGTTACAACCGATGCTTGAAAGGGCAATTATAACTGATAGTTAAAAAGCCAAGTTACAATTAAAGATAAAAAACTAAACGATTCCTACGATGTTGTTGAGTAGTTGACGTAATATTGTCAATATCAAAATCTATGAGAAAGTTACAAGTAATGATTGAAATGACAATAATAACGAATAAAAAAATTTATGGCAAGTTACAAGTAATGCTGGAAAGGGCAATTATAACCGCTAGATGAAAAGCCGAGTTACAATTAATGAATTAATATGTAAGAGATAAAAGAGTAGTTTAATATGCTTTTTATTTTGTTTAAAAAATAATAGAAATTTTATTAATATTTAACATAAATTTTGGGAAATATAGGTTATAGTTCTTAAGTTTTAAGAGTGGGGTTTTTGATGGTGTTGAATCTATTTCCGCCATCAAAAAACTATTCAAACATTCTTATGATCAGATTTTTTGAAAAAAAAAATGATCAAATTTGAACAAAACACTGGTTTTCACATAAATTTGTCATCTCGGTAGACACAACCATAGATAAATTCTAATTGTTAAATGTTGGTGATGTTTCTTATCTATTAATATGACGGTTTTTAAATATATATTTTTTTGTAAATCAAGATTCTATTCATTCTTAGATAAATAGGTATTTGTAGAACAGAGGACGCGGACGAAGAGCTAGGGTTTTAGGTTTCTGAGCTCCATGGAGGTGCACAAAGGGGGGAGCTCCACTGCCTCCTACAGGCAGGCAATGGCCAGCCGAGTTAATAAACCAATAGAATCTATCAGAGGGCTTTCAGGAGAAAGGAAAAAAACATGGAAGAGGATCAAGATTCTTCCAAACCAAGGGAGGACAATAGCACAAAAGATAATGAGGAAGAAGACAAGAAACAGGGAGCAGAAAACAAGGCGCAAAAGGGGCCATGTAAACCCAAGGCTAAGAGCACTCCTAGAGTAGTTTTAAATGATCCTGCTCTGCAGGTGCATAGGGATCACATGCAGACCTATGCTATCATTTGTAAATTCATGGGATTATGGCCCACTGAAAATGTATTACAAGCGTGGATTAAATACCACTAGAAACCAAAAGGAAGCATAGACCTACATCTTGGGTCAAAGGGTTTCTTCACTGTAGTCTTTACAAATATTGAGGACAAAGATAAGGTGTTTGAAGGAGGACCCTACTTCTACGCAGCAGCAAGCCTCTACATGCGGTCGTGGATGATGAATTTTGTCCCGGAGCGAGAAACTTTCACTTCAGTCCCGGTCTCGAGAAACTTAACGCAGTTGAATCCCAAAAATGATATCTAATATAATGCACTGCGTAATCCCCCATACTTAAAGACTCTACTCCCTACCTCTTGATTACTAGCAAACGAAATCATTATCTGCCATAGGAAATAAACTAGGGCATTTTGTTAAAGCCTCTGAGGGCACCAGAAGGGGAAAATACACTTCCTTCGCACACATATGTGTGGAGATGGATCTCTCGGGAGCTCTACGGATGAGGTCATCTTGGAAGTTTTTGATTAAGAATAGGTGCAAACAGTAGATTATGAACATATTCCTTTTAGATGTAGCAAGTGCCATGAGCATGGGCACCTATTTAGAGACTGCCCTCTCAGTAAAATAGAGAACAGAAGTATAGAAACCACAATGAAAGATATTGAAAGCTTTCACAAAGTGGGATATAGAGGAAAAGGGGGAAAAATGGGGGCAAAGCAGCAGCAAACAGAAGGGCAACAGGCCAGTCTGAACAGGTTCCAAGTTCTCGAAGAAGAGGAAGAGATAACAAAAGTAGATCAGGTAATGGAAGGAAGCCCAGGGGATAAGGAGAAAGAAGAAGATAGGGAACAAACACAAGATATTAATAAACAGAAAGAGACTATGCTGAGTGATGGAGAACTTGAGATAGACTAAGAAATGACCCAGAGTGAGATGGAAACGGAGGATAATGAACTATAGGAGATTCTTGATAGAGAACACCTAGATCTGGAAAGATTCTTGAAACAGGGAACCATGGGAGGGGTAGACTCATAACCTCAAGAAGAGTTCAACAGAGTACAACAGCTGTTCCTATGGAAAACTCAAGCTAAAGGGCTAGAAAGGCAAAGAAACAATGAAAGGCAGGGCAACGAAGGTGTGAAAACTATGAAAGCCACACCAAGATTAGCTCCTAGAAACCCAGGAAAGAAAAGAGGTAGGAAAAAGAAAAACGAGTTATTGATGGAATGTGGAAAGCTAATGATAGATTTAGGTAAGATGAAAGACCTAACCAGTTACTCCTTTACAAATATTTAATAATGAAGTTCACATATTAGAATATCAAAGATCTAGGTAGTAAAAGTAAACAAATAATACTTAGCAATAGAATGAAATAAGAAGCTCCGGATATGATCTTTATACAGGAAACTAAATGTTTCATTCAAAAAATCAAAGAAATTTGAACCCCCAAAAGATTGGCATAATAGATTTTGAGGCATCTAGGAATTATTTATCATTGGTTATTCAGCGTGTGGGAGACAGGGAGACTTATTTGGTCACGAATGTTTATGGCCCCCAAAGACTGGATGATAAACTCAGGTTTCTAGATTCTCTTGTGGAACTAAGAGATAGACATGTAGGAGTTCCATGGATCATGGGTGGGGACTTCAACATGATCAAATCACTTTTGGAAAGAAAAAAAATAGGGAACAAGAACTTTAAGCAAAGATTCTATAGCATTTCAAACCTTCATAGATAATATGAAGCTAGTTGACACTGATATGAGTAATGGCCTTTTCACATGGAACAACAAGAGAGGAGGGGAGTCTCAAGTAGCCTCAAAGTTAGACAGATTCATAATTTCAAAGGACCTTATGTTCACTGACAAGGAAATGATAGTGATAATTCTCCACTTTGATGGCTCAGACCATTAGCTTGTGCAAATTAAGGTATAGGGCATTGGTACCCCCAAGAACAGACCTTTCCCATTTGAGAATATCTGGCTCACCCACCCAGATTTTATCAACAATATAGCAAGATGGTGGATAGAAGATCCGCATATCCAGGGAACAAGAATGTTTCTGCTCCACAAAAGACTAAAACACATCAAGCTCAGACTCAAAGACTAGAACAAGAATGGATTTGGCAATGTTTTTGAAGCAAAAAAAGAAGTTGAAGATAAAATGTAGGAACTCAATCAAACCCTTATCACTGATGGCTTTGATAGAGTCAAAAATTAACAAGTCACCAAACTTCATCAAGACTAGGAGAACTTATGTAAACAGGAGGAAATATTTTGGAGACAAAAATCTAGAGTTCAATGGCTAAAAGAAGGGGAACAAAACACCAGATTTTTCCACAGTTCCACCATGGCGAACAGAACCCATAATAGGATCTCTTCGATCAAGGATGAGGGAGGTAATCTTCTCAATTCCCGTGAAGAGATAGAAACTGTGTTAGTCCAACACTTTCAAGGTATAGTAAAGGAGACCATTGCAGACAAAGCTCACTCTATCAGGGACTTAACAAGGCATATACCTAAGCTAGTATCAAGAGAGGATAACTTCAATCTCAATAGGCCAGTGACTGAAGAGGAGGTTAGTGAGGTCGTTAAAGAAATGAAAAATGGCAAAGCACCAGGCCCTGATGGTTTCAGTGTGGATTTCTTTAAAGCTTGTTGGAGCATTGTTAAACATGATATTCTAAATGTAGCAGAGGATTCCAGGATGAATAGAACCATTTGAAGGTGCTCAATACTTCCTTCATCTCCTTGATCCCCAAACAGGACAATGCTCAGACTTGAGACAGGTTTAGACCCATAGCTTTGTAAAATGCAGTGTACAAAATAATATCCAAAGTTGTTGCCAATAGACTCAAACCCCTTCTTCCTACTCTAGATTCTATGGAGCAATCAGGTTATGTGGAGGGTAAACAAATTCTCAATAACATCATTCAAGCACATGAAGTGGTGCATTCATTGTTAAGCAATAGGAAGGCATGAATGGTTATGCAATTGGACCTTGTCAAAGCTTATGATAAGTTGAATTGGACCTATATTAGGAAGGTCCTTCTAGCCTTTGGTTTTGATCATAATTGGGTAAGATGGGTTATGGCACTAGTTACTTCTTCTAGCTTTTGAATTTTAGTTAGTGGTTCTCCTTCCAAGACTTTCACTCCTTCGAGAGGCCTCAGACAGGGAGATTTTCTCTCTCCCTTTCTCTTTATCCTCATGATGGAAGGACTTGAGCGGTCTATCAAGCATGCGAAAGAAGTGGGTAACATCAAGAGTCTCCAACTTTCTGAGACTGGACAGGCTTTGACCCATCAACAATTTGTTGATGACTCTATGCTGGAGGGAGTCCCCATGGTGAAAGAAGCTCTTGCTAATAAACAAATCCTGCGTGACTTTGCCATGGCCACACATATGGAGGTAAATCTTTCCAAATCTAAGATTTTTTTCTTTAATACTAATATCACTATTCAGAGAAATATCTCCAGAATTCTAGGCTTTCAAAAGGAGGTCCTACCTTCCAAGTACCTGGGAGTTCCTCTAACTGATAAACCTTTGCACAAAGCATTTGGGAGCTGGTGATCAATAAGATGCAGGATAAAATCAGGAAATTGACTATCAGATCTTTAAACTTGGTAGGCCAGTTAGTGCTTACAAAAGTTTTTTTGCAATCAATCGCCATCTTCATGCTTTCAACACTTCCAGCTCCAAAAGGAGTTTTACAACAATTTATAACCATTCAAAGAGACGTTCTTTGGGGTAAGGGGGAGGAGAGAAAGAAATGGGCCTTGGTAGCCTGGGATAAGATTTGCAAACCGAAAAACCATGGGCGTCTTGGATTGGATGATCTAGATGTACTCAGCAAGGTTTTAGGGGCAAAATTATGGTGGCATTAGGTAAAAGATCCAAAGGCTCAGTGGGCTAGTATTTGGAAAGAAAAATACGCCAGCACTTGGCAAGATAATGATCACATAAGGACGACGGTCATCATAAAAGGCTCCCACGTCTAGAATAAAGCTTGGGAGAATAAAGGCTTAGTGCAAAAAAACAGCTTCTAGGAAGTCAAAGAAGGAGATCTTGCTCTGTTTTGGGAAGATAAATGGCAACAAGAACCTACACTGTTAAGAGAGGACTTTCTAGACCTCAAGAAAGAAACGGATACCAAAGGGTTTCTCAAGGTAAAAGATTTTTGGGATAAACCAATAATGAATAAAAATGGAGAACCTGGAAGAATTTAGAATTCGGGGATGATAACCCCTTGAAAGCAAAAGCAAATGCCCTACTCACAATGTTGGACCAAAGGAAGATTCTTGTTTCAGAGGGGCATGACCAACTTAGATGGGGCAACAACAAGGAAGGTACCTTCACTATTAAGGAGGCCAAGAGCATATTCCTTGAGCTGGACTCCTACGTACCGGATAGGGTTTGGCAGAACCTATGGAGGCATCAAAGTTGGATGAAAATTAAACTCTTCATGTGGCTGGTATATCACAAGAAAATTCTAACTTGGAAAAATATTCGAAAAAGGGGTGTTCTGGGAACTTCTAGATGCCAACTCTGTGAAGAACAAGACGAGACAATGGAGCACCTTCTCAATAACTGCATTTTCACCTCCAGACTGTGGGATACTTTTGCCACAATTTTCCAACAGATAGATAGGGACAAAGAAAGCATTATCAATACCCTAAATAACTGGGGACGAAACTTTTCTGATTATGAGTTTCTTCGCTCAACTTGGGTTTTAACTCCAAGCTTCATAATTTGGAATGTCTTGAAAGAAATGAACAATAGAATCTTCAAAAATGTAAAAAGCTCCCCCCAATATATTATTGAGTAGATCTTAAGATAGCTCAAGAAGACGGTTGGCACTACAGTGCGAAGTTCCCCAAAGAATCCACCTTTAGAAAATGAAATGCAGATACTTCGGAAGCTTGGTATGCAGGGGCTTATAGCACAGGGAATGGACAGGAAGGTTATGAATCTGGAAAATAAGCCAGATTACTAGCATCCTCCCCCTCAGGGTTTTCTGAAATACAACATTGATGGGGCCTCAAAAGGCAACCCGGGTATGGCTAGTTTTGGAGGAGTGTTACACGATGAAAATGGTTGTATCCTTTTTATTTTCCATTGCCATTTGGGAAGAGCTACAACCAATATGGTAGAATTAATGGCTCTTGAGCAATGTTTAGATTTCCTGAAGTAGGATAATCTCCAGAATATTATTATTGAAGCTGATTCTAAGTTGATCATTAATTCGATCAAGAGAATCTGCTGTGGAACAAAGCTGGAAAAAATCTCAAGACATTGGAGGTTGCTTCAAGTCTTTCAAAGGATCCAGTTTCACCTCCTAGACTTACGCACTGTGAATTTCACTCATGTACGAAGGATGGAAAATAAATTAGTGGACATTCTGGCCAATCAAGGAGTGCTCTGCACCAAAAGCAGGGTCAAGTTGAGTTGAGAAGAGATGCCTCAAAACAAATTAAGGGAGCAGTGTCTTGATCAGGCGGATGAGGACAAATAGGTGTTCCGTAATAAAGCCACAGAGATGGGGTCTAGTTGACTATTATGCAATGTTTTGACATTAGTGAGGTCACTTTTGGGATGCAAGTCTATGTCAACAACAGAAAACCAGAAGTCTCAAGGGGTCGGCTAGAAGGAGGGATCTTCATCTTCCTTTGGCCCCTGCCCTGGAGTCCAGACTTTCGTGGCAAACACAATACCCCCACTCTTACTCCTATGGTAGCTTTACTGCCCTCGAAGTGGTTTCCAGTTTATCACATGCTCATCAAGCTGGAAGCGGCTTTTCACAATCGGGAGAAATTCCACTCACCACACAACACGTGGCTAAGGGTGGGGAGGAATTACCGCCCTCATCGCATGGTAATTATCGGTGCTTTTAGTCCGAATGATATGATCCTTAACCATTGGATCAAGCATGGTCAATCCATAGACAGTATTAAACGTGCATGTTGGTGGGTCTAAAACAGAGGTTATGTTTCGAATTGTTTGCACGACCTCTATGGAATTGAGCGCAAATGGCGGAATTCAAGGGGAGAAAGTGAATGATGGTTATGTTAAAAATGGACCTGATATGATTATAAATTATGGTCTATTTGGTTCATCAGGTCCATTTTGTGTGTTAAACGGTGTGCTTGTTGGCCACCCAATATGTTTTTCATCCGCTGGATCTTTAGCATAGGTCTAATGGTTAGTTTTGGACTGCTCGTTTGGTTGGGTGGGCCCACGTCCCTGGGTTTGCTTTGTCATCTTGGGACCATGGTTTGGGATAGGCTTTTCATTTTGGTGGGCCTCACCACCGTGAACACCTTGTGTATACTATTTCTCTTTTAATTGAATAGAAGGATGCGCTCTTGCCTTAGCAAAAAAAAAAGATTCTATTCATTCTTCCAAAAAGAGGTACAACAGTAGCAAAATACTAGTCTCACCCCAACCAGGTTGGTTGACTACTGCGATCAACATATGACAAAGAAATAGAAAAATATCTAAAAACATAGTCCACAACTTAGGAGGCCAAAAGCACCAGTAAACACATAAAACAAGTAAAACCCCTGTAACCATGTTAATCATCAGAAGTGATGGAGATTGGGTTGTCTGGAGTTGTTCCTGGAGGAGGAGGAGGAGGAGTGAAGGACATTGAACATGCTCTTCGAAGTGGGCCATCCAAGCCTCCAACTTCTCTACTTTCTGAGATAATATATTTTGGCCTCGTCAAACCACCACTACATTTTGTACAAAGTGGAAATGAGCTCTGCATGCTTCTACCGCCTCACCCGCTTTGAGGTTTCCAAGCGTTCAAGTACCAACTAAATCAAATCACGACAGTGCTCTAAACAACAATCTTCTCTCTAATCGCATCCCAAATTGCGAGCCTTCCCTCGTTGCCTCGAACCGTCGCGGTGAATCATCCCACCCTATTGTTGGCTTCGTGGGGTGCGACTAGCATGACCAGCCATGAAGCCACCACGAATATGACCACCACAGGCCTCAGAAGCCACCCCACTAGAACGACATGCCATGTTAGAACCATGACCGCCAAAGACCACCTGCCCTCAGTGACCTCCATTAATACTACCCCACCCAGAGCTAGTGGTCGTCATTTCAATTTGTCAAGGAGACACACAGCCCTCTAGGCTGCCCACATTGGGCTTAAGCTACAAAGACGAAAAATCCAAATGGGGAATCGGACCCATTATGACTGACTCTACACCACTAGGATGAGTTGAAGCTGACCAACGGGTGACTTCACAAACCTCAACTGTTACCGAGGATAAATGCCTCACCCCTACCGGTAGGACCAAAACCAACCAACCCAGGATGAACGCAAAGAACCGCAATTCAAAACCAACAATGGGGACCTGGGTCTATAGTTCATAATCCCTTTCCCTCAATAGGACCCCCGCTAACTAAACCACCCAAAATCCAACACACACCCTCCACAGACACTGCCTGACCTTGCAGGACCTCGAGAGGGGACCACTGAAGGCAACGCACCAAATTTTGTTCCAGCACACAAGGGATGCTACCACACCCCAATAGGACCAGCAAAACAAATCCAGAGTTAAAAGGTCGAATCCTTCCCTGCACGTGATGACCATAAACCGAATACCAAATTGGCAATTAACAAGCATGCACACTCGTAAGCGAAGAAGGGGTCACCGACCGTGAAGACACCACCTCTCCCAAACAAGGTACCCTCAGAAACAACCACTCCCTTACTCAAAGCTCAAACTGCATTTACCATAAGATGACCAAACCCGAAATGTCTGATAGCAAACCTCGCCACCTCCATAAATTGTCGACGGAAGCCACCTTCCACTACTTTCAAGACTAATTGAGGTCTCACACAAGTTACATTACCATCTCTCATACACAAGGTTCATTGAGAGGATGGGGAGGTCGGTCCTTGCGCCTTCGGCAAAGTGGTGTTCATGAATTCCCACATGTTACCTCAGTATCGTCATTAGCTTAGTTAATCACCCCATCGAAAATTCATTGTAGATTATTATCTTTTATATTTAAATTTATTGAAAAATATTATTTTTAAGACTATTTTTATTTAATTTAAATAATAAAATGAATATAAATATATTTATATATATTGTAGATTAATGTTAATGGAAAATTTGAATAATGACCAATTAGGATTGATGCAATCACTATTAATTCAAGGCCTCATAAATAAATAAGATTTTTTTATATCATCTTAAATTTACCAAACGCCAAGATAAATCATTTTTTAGTGCTAAGAATTTAAATTTTTTAATGGCCATATATATGAATGGCTTATATCAATATTTTACTTTCTATGGAAATTGACATATTCCAGTTATATATCACATTGTTTATATTAAAATATTATTGTTTTATGGATATAATTTTAAATACATGTGAATATCATTTAGTCTTACATGATGAAATATTTTATTTATGATATGATTTTATATTCTTTATAGGCATTCCAATACCTTAATACAATAAAAAAAAAATCACAGATACTCACACTCTCTCTCTCAAGTTTATATTAAAATATATTAGTTAAAATAAATATTCAAATTCTTATTAAGCCTTATATTGAAATATTATAAGATAAATATATTAACTTTTTCTTTTAATTATTTTTTCTAGTAATAGTTGATATAATAGATAGACATCCAAATATTTTTATTTATGACGAGAGTGAAAATGAAAATTTTTACCACATCTTCATATTTGGATTGCAATATTAAAAATTAATTGAACTAGCACAGGGTGAGATTATTAATATAATATGTTTTTAATTATATTTAACAAAATATGAATATCCACTTATGTTTTTATTATTATTTTATTACTTTTGTTCACTTATATGTAAAGTCTTATGAACTTCACTACTTTGAAAGAGGAATCAATTTTTAGCCATAAGAATTTAATTTTTTTAATCGCTACATATATGCATAATTGACATTGAAATATTCTACTTAATATGGAAATTGACATATTTCATTTATATACCACATTGCCCATATTAAAATGTTATTATTTTATTAATATACTTTTCAATAAATGTGAATATCATTTAGCCTTGCATAATGAAATAGTTTATTTATGGCCCGATTTTATATTCCTTTTAGGAATTGAAATACTTTAATATGATCAGAACACACATATGTGCTCCCTCTTACATGAATATTCAATTTTTTATTTAAGTAATTATATGAATATTAAAAAGTTAAATATATGACGTTTTTAAACTTTTAATTACCTTTACTTTAAATATGAACTAAGCTAGCACAATCAAAATGACATTATTAATGTAATATGCTTTTATTTAAATCTAACCAAATATATATATATATATCCATTTATGTTTCTATTATTATTTTATTACCATTATTCACATATATATTAATTCTTAAAAACTTCACTACTTTGAAAAACATATGAAATCCTCCAAAGCTACTTTAGTTGAGTGTGAGTCTAGATTGTCCTGTCCACATTATCCAATAATTGACATATTACATTTTCTTCTATTATCCCTCACAATTGGAATTTATCAACATAATGACCGAGTTGCAAAACTTGTTACATTTAGTTTCTATCATTAAAAATTAACTAAAATTATTTTTATGTTTCCTTTTTTTTATTAATTCAATATACACAAAAATTATAGTGAAAATGAATTGAGCTAGTACAATGAGTGACATTATTAATGTAATATGCTTTTAATTATATTTAACCAAATATGTATATTCACTTATGTATTTATTATTTTTTATTTAAAACATTATATCGGAAAGTGTTTTATAGAACTAGAGTGCACTTGCTTTTTGGGCTAAAACACTTCTGGATATATATAATTATGCATTTTATAGTTGGAATTTATTTTCAAGACCTATTTGAATGCTCTAAAATTCTTTGCTTTGGGAAATTTAATGACATTGTTGAAAAACTTGTTACATTTAGCTTCCATCATAAAAAAAAAAAAAAAAAATTAACCATAAATATTGTTAT
>APFE031188981.1:0-22238 GCA_000404065.3 Pinus taeda
GTTTGGTGGCCAGATAGTTGACAATGCCATTCACTGGTTCTAATTGGACTAAACAAGCTGGCTCGTGATGAAACCCCGGTCTTATAATTGTTGGCAATCATAAGCCATTACCCTGGTTTGTTTATCAGTGTTGGTAATGTGAGCCTATTTTTCCCCTATGATCATGGTAAGCACGCTCATGATGAGACCTCTTATCTTTTAAGTTTAAATATACTTCTGGATCACACTCTAGAAAAATAAGACTTTCTGGGTCAGGGAGAATCATTGACTCCTTAAGAGTTAAGAATAACAATTTCAGAGTTAAAGGTGCTTTGTTGTAAAGTGTCTTTACTTGGTTAAAAATAAATTTTCTTGACTGATAATAGAACTTTGAAAGATCCTAATGAAATTTTGAAATTTCAAAATGATTACAATTTCGATGAAAAAGAAATTTCTCTATATTTTATGATAATTTGCCAACTTCTCTTGATTGGTAATCTATTCCTTAAGTATGTTTACCTTTATAATAATAAAATCAAACTCTACTAAGAGATTAAAGAAAAAGCTAATAGGTGACTATTAACAATTTGTCTCCATGTATGCTGACTATTGTTAGGTAACAAATAGGCCTTCCATATAAATCACAGCAAAGTCACCAAAATCAAAATTGAGAACTAAAGGAAAAGGAATTCTTAAGCCAAAGTGAAAAAGAAATCACCAAACAAAAATAAAAATGAAGAAATTTAAACATTGGAAAGGAAAATCCAAGTTTCAAAAGATAAACTCCAACAAGAATGTTTATACCAATGTCTCAACAATATAAAGAAAAAGAAAATAATCGTGTAATCATTCATTTTTATCTCGAGAAAAAAATCATATCTTGCAGGGTTGTAAGAGTTTTAGGCTTTTAAATAGCAGTGACGATAATATGCAGCCACAATGAAAATTTTCTGTCTGATATCAATCTTCTTGTTTCAAAGCATCATCTTAATCATTTTTTAATAAAATGGATGCTTAAAGAAACAAAGTAAAGGTTCAGAAACTTCCTGGTGTAGTTGTTTCAATGAACATTATCGTTGCTTCTTGACATAAAGCCAAGATAAGAGTATAGGACTTCGAAAATATGATCCGACGAAGGATTGAAAGCTTTTTACAAAGAGTTGCAAAACAGATTTATATATCAGAAAAACAAAACTGAAACTAAAGTAATGAAATGGAAATTTAATGAAAGAGGGTACATGAATCTTGCCATTGGATAATTGCTTGTGATCTTACCTTGAAAGTTATCAATTTCTCCAAACTGGCTGACTTCTTATTTTAATTAACATCAAAAACATGAAAAAGTCAAACTAACGAAATTCCCGTAACCCAAAATCATTATTTATTTTATTTAAACTAAAGCAAGAAGTAAAATATAAAAATGGAATGCTTAATGTTCAAGGGAAAACAAATGTATCAGAAATGAGAATGAAATTTAACAGTAATGACTGTTTCTCAAAATATTATAAGTTTCATATAAACTCCATGATTTTATAAACTGTCCAGAATCAAGACCAAATCAAAGATAATGAAATTTAAATATGAAGATAGGGAGGTCTTGAATTCCATTTTTAATTATGGAATTATATATTTAAAACTGGAATATATGAGAAATCAAAATGATTTAAATATGTTGCAAATTGATCATTAACTGCTTTTTTACCATAGTGATTACCCACGCTCGCTTTTAAAATAACACATCGCCATATGGGATGATTCGCATCACATGTTTCTTCACATGCTTAAATTCTTATTTGCAAGACTTCACCTTTGTTATGCCATATATCGATTAAATGTTAATGGCTCAAAGGCATACATTGGAAGTTATCGCATCGGAGATTGCAATAACAAATTGCTGATAAGAACATGTGCAATGAAATGAAGCGATCGCATCATTAAAGAAATATTATATTGGGGATCGAAGAATATTTACATTATGCTTCCCATATCGCAAAAACGCACATCGCAGATTCAGAGAGGTGACGTGAGCATAAAAATGCGATGAAGCGATTGTGATATCGGCGATGCGATAGATGAGTAGCTAATTGGTAATTGGAAAACTTTTCGTACTCGATGTAACACTATGATTTTTGCGATGCCGATATGTGACTAAAAGTGGACCCAGTAACTTTATGATGGGATTTTAATAACATATCAGATGTGTGACATCAGTCCTTTTAAAGTTATGCTCCTACCGTTATTGTGATTGAATGAATGTGATATTTTTATGAATTTTATTTGAATTTCATAGCGGGTCCATAATTATGTGGTTGTCTTTTTTATTAGCAATATGAAAATCAAGTCGAAATATTTCAAACATGAATCTTGCGATAATGTTTTAAATTTCACTTGGGTTTTATAATGAATGAAAGCAAATCTAAAAAATGCTTAAATTCTAATGAATCACACATAAAATTTCCCTGAACCTGTTGTAAATTTGAAATGGGTTTGTTGCTTACTTCAAGTTTTTTGAAAAAAAATGAAAACCTGTAAAACAGAACAAAAAAAAAAACTAAGAAAAAGGGAAACTAATAATAGATGAGAATGAACTTGTAAATGCATACCTAGAAGGAAATTGTTTGTGGATTTTACCTAATGAACCTTCAAATCCTTTCTTGGATTTATCAAAATTTTGACTTTGTTCAAAATCATCACATCATTTATTCTAAATCGGAATGTGCAATCAGCCTAAATAAAATAGGTTTATTCATGTTCAGGAAATATAAAATTTACCAAAAATAAATATGAAAATAGTCTTCCCTTTTGAATTAAAACAAGAATTTATTACCTCTGCTTATTCTGAATAACTTGAGAAGAATTTGTATTAATATAGTGACTTTTCAATAAAGCCTTTAGTAAATGGATATGATGTGTATTGCAAGTAAAGGTCAAAATGGGATAAAGCCACTAATTGTAGAAAAATATCAAAACAGATTTGAATGTGTGCACGCAATAGAATGGACATCCTTAGCAAATTTCGAGGAAGATAATATGAACTTCATATGATTACTGTGAAAGGTTAGACTGACTAATAATGATTGAATTAGAATTAAGTTTATCATAGACAGTCATACATTTCATGAGATAATGGGATCATGAAGCTTTTATATCTTCAAAACCTTTATCATATAAATTTCTAAAGAAAATCTTAAAAGGGAATCTCGAAATAAGAAAAGTGGCTTGGAGGCGATCAATGCAAGTGCAACTTTAATTGAATTTAATCAAGACATTATTCAAAATAGACAGAGTAGAGGTATTGCTGTATGAAATTTAAAAAGGGAAGCAAGAATTAAAATTTTCTGATAGGGAGAAAACATTTTCACTGAACATGTATGAGAATGGCTGATTGCTTTGTTTCATTTTTAATCTACAGAACTGTTGAAAATAAATTAACTACATTAATTCTACTCATATTCTAACCATATACATGAAAAATGACTAGATATAGTCATATTTCCAGTGTAACCATTTTCTCATTTTAATTGTTGCATGTATGTACAGTTCAAATGTTAATAATAAAAATACAAATGTAATTAAACTAAGAAAATTAAATATGAAATGAGAATGTACATTTATTGTTATTAATTTAATGAAAATCTTTTTTTCTTGAAATTTCTTTTCTAATTGAAAACCAATTGTATCATAGAAATCTGGATGGATTTCTATTAATAACTTAGAAATGTTCAAAAGAGGAGATAACATGCCAGTTTTTGGATATGAACTTTTAAATTCAAAGGCCTGGAAAAAATCGTTTGTGTTATGTACAAATGTAAAGCTATTAACAATCTTCTTTGAGGGGAAAATTTCCAAATGTTTTTCAAATGAATTAATGAAAAATGGATGGAAATATTTCAAATGAAATGGAAAATTATTAATTAAATTGGATTGCTTATCAGATTGTAAAAATACATTCTCTAGTTGATATTGCCTTTGAAAAGGTAGAAGCTTTTGATAATAAATGAACATCAATTGACATTGACATGTTAACAACTTCTGATTTTCATGGTTATAACTTGAAACTTCAATTTCCCAATAAGGTAATTCATCAATTGAGCGTTTGATAATAAAGTGCTCAATATGGCAGCGTAAAGTGTTAAAATTTTGAAAAATAAAATCAAAAAATAAATCTAAATTTAAACAAAATAAGTGAGGAAACAAAAATAAAATGAAATCACTATTTTTACAACTAATGTTACAACACAATTGGGATCGTTTTGAAATGATTTCGTTTTCACAAGGACTGACCAAAGTTATGGAATTTGAGTAATTCCGAAGTCCAACTTGTGAACTAGAAAACGAATTATGATTATGAGTAGGAATGAGAGTTTCATCATGATATTAATAATAAATTGGAATGTTTTTTCGAATGGTGAAAGAAAGAAGATAATTTGCTACTCTAAAATGAGGATTGGTTGGGATAATTTCTAAATTGAAGTGTTCCTCATTTTGAGATGTTATCTGAATTTTATCATGAGGATTCTCTTGAGAAGAATAGAAATCAACATCCTCGATGTCAGAGTAATTATCATAAATGACTTTACAAGTTTCTTTAGAATTCCCTTCAATCTCATCCAATATATCCAAACCAGGAGGAACAAGAATTTCATGTTCATTAATGGCAAAAGAATGATCATTAATTTCTTCTCTATCTTGATAAAAAATTAATGGTAACTCATTTAGATCAGCATCTGTATTTTCTAAAATATCACTAATACCAAGAGGGTAAAAATTACCATCATTAAAAATATAAGGATAAAGTGAAAAATGTGAACCTGAAACAATGTATTTAAAACTGTCTCTATTTGAGAACTCTTGTGCATTTTGTTCACTATAAATTTCAGATTCAAAATTGTTCCTTTGTGTACTCATGCTTTCTTGAAGAAGGCTGCTTTGCTGCTCTGATTTCAACATTTTCTCATCGTGGAAAAATTCAGAAATTTTCACAGGAGTTTGCATTTTATTATTTACTTTGATTGTTGCTTGTACTTGTTGATTTGCAATTTGATTTTCCAAATTTACTTCAAAGTAGCTTTCAGATTTCAAGGTGGCTCTTTCCTCAAAATTGTTGTTGTTGTCTTCTTGCATTTGCATAGAAATGTTTTCCAAGCTTTGTGAAAACACTTCATGACAATTTATTTGCACATCCATATTGGAATTCTCATTTATATTAGAAGGGGATGGAACAAAGCTTGAAATAATTTCATATGAATTGGGAATGGGAGGAAGAGAGCAAATATGTTCAAACCAATCTAGTGATTCTCCTTCCGTAGGTTTATCTTCAACTTTAAATCTTAAACAATTCAAATGAAATCAAATATTAAAATCTGTAACAGACTCATTTTCAAATCTTCGTAAATATTCAATTTCATCACATACATGTTCATAATCGTAGCCATCAAATTTAGAAATGAAAATTGTAACAAATTGATCCCAACTGTGAATTGAAGCAATTGGAAGAGTTCCACACCAGTTTCTGGCTTTTGCTGCAAATGTGAGAGTAAAAATTCTGCATAAAATGCCTTCACCAATTCCTTGAAAATCATAATTTGAAAAATTTGGAATAAATTGAAAGACAAGATTAAAAGCAGAAGAATTTCTCTTACCATTGAGCTTTACCTGAAACAAGAGTCTTACCACTTCGGGTTAAGAATTGGAAGATGCACGTCCATGGATACAACTCCAAATTGGAAGCTTAAGACGAGCCATCGTGATTTAAATAAAATGTTAAAATTGAAAGGACTTTAATAGACAAAAATCTCAGGCCCTCCTTCTAGCGCCAAAAGTGTTGATGCCTCGAAAATCACTGCAACAACAATGGGGGATAACCACCCGGTTCGGACCTTAAGGCAGCTCCTTTTACATTTGGTGTGGTGGCTCTGACTGGTTTAAATAGGTTCAGTTACCTTCTCCCTATCTTTATTTTCTTATCATGTATCTTTAACTACCAATAGAAAGGGATATCGGATCACTTCTTCTTGTTGATCAGGCAAGAGAATGACCCTTAAGCTGATTTGGGTTCAGCCAAGCCACAACTAAAGTTTTTCCTCTTTGAAAAGAGGACTTAAAAGAATGTAGAACTTAATCTAAATGCAAGCTTATTCTATAATGCAAGCAAAAAGAAACTAATCTTAATCCGATCTTAATTAGGCAGATATAGATCTAAGCCAACTAAGAGCAAGATAGTTAAAGTATTGGGATTTAAATATGTCTTGTTTATAATGAATATCAAATTAATTAATTAGCTCAATTAACTGATATTATGGATATCAAAACAAATCCTATTGAGACCTATCAACTGAAATAATAAACCTACAACTTTCCCGCAAGTAGTTCACAAAAATGATATTGATTATCATATCAATAAATCCAATAGTTAAACAATAATATGTGGAAATAGTTCACAACACATTACCATTCAATAAATGAGTTTTATAAGACAAATTTCTGAGTACATAGTTACTCAGAAATTAGATTTTAATTCATAAGAACAGAGATACCTAATAACAATATTGAGACAAATTACCCATATTGACAATAGTGCACAAACATGAATAAAATGAGACATTCCTATTACCATAAAAAAGGAGCTGATATTTGAAACAATAGTATTATAAATACTAATTTATTGCATCCATTTCTCTGTCCTTGGTCTCCAATAGTCCTTTACATTGCTTGAACTTTTGCCTTCAAAACTAGAGCGAGAGTAGTGCAAACTCTGCCCCTCATACATAATTCAAGATACAAAGGAAAAATCCTCAATAATCCCCAGATCTGAGTTTTTCTCTCCTCCCTCCTACAACTCTAAATTCCTATTACGGTAGTGCTTTTAGAAGTCTAAAATTGCAGAGGAGAGCAGCTCCCTATTACATTCTGCAATCTATTATTTATATTATTTGCAAAGGAATTCTTGAGAGGAAAGTTTGTTGAAGCTAAATCTATAAAATCCAATTTTAATTGCTAAAAAATTCTAATGTTCAATTGCTGGAGTATTCTCATTGATTGAGATCCTTTTTTCCATATATCTTCTACTATTTTCTTGCAAGAAGAAATCAAAATAAATTAAACTGCAACAATAGAATCAAAGTGTTATTGCTGGTATTTAAAACAAATCCAATCAAATACAATTAAATAAATAATTGAAAATAAAATGTAAGGTTTCTATTGATGCTTGGGATGGTTTAATTGGCCAAGGATATCATTGACGGGTGAATCTGCAATTAGAAGAGGCTTGGGCAAATGAAAATAAAACTTGGAAAATTGATTTTGTTTTCAAAATTTGGAGCTTGATATTCTGCCTGATTTTCGACCCAATAAATGACCAAATATATTAGTGAAACCTCCTCAAAAATATAGTCCTTCATTTTATCTTCCCAATGAGCTATCATGGACCTCATTTTGCCAAGTAAAACTCAATCTATGGGCCTCAAAAGTTGATGAGTTAAATCTGGCATAAATCTGGAAATTTTGTTGTTGGGCTAAAATAAGAATTCTAATTAAAAATTAAATCCTAAATTAGCATTCTAATTATCTAATAATTAATTCTAATTTAATTTTTAATTATGAACTAAACTAAATAACAAATAAAATATTATTATTTAATCTAACTAATTATTTATTAACTATTTCTAAATAAATTTAATATAGTCAATAACTAATTAATATTAATTTAAAAGATATTTAAATTTAAATTTAATTAAATTAATTATGATTTCTATATTAATTAATCTAAAATTTAATATTAAATATTAACTTTTATTTTAATATTTACATTACACTATTCTTACTTTTATTCATTTCACTCATAAGTATGAGTGATTTCAAAACTCACACAAATACCAAACTTGTAACAAGACTTGGGTTAATGCCTTATGCCCCATCGCATTGGTAATTCGGGGAAATGAAGATTATCGGGGTTTAAAAAATGTGTCAAGTGAAAAACCTCCGATGCGATGCATGCATTTTTTATGATCGGGATAGGGAAGATTGAGTCCATCAGGGTTTTTAAAAATGTGTCACTTGAAAACTCCTGATGCGATCGGAAAATTTTTATTATATATTTTCTTTATTATTGATATTTTATGTATTGAATTTTATTTTATTAAATTAATTATTAATTAATTTTATTTTATTAAATTCAAAATTTAACATTAAATATCGATTTTATTTTGGTTTTATTTTATGAATCTTAGTTTCTAAACTACAACCACTTGGATATTATGGGTTTTTTAAGATTTGAGTTGAGCAAGTCAATAATGGGGGGGTTGTGTTTTCACCACAATAGGTTCTAGACAATCATTAAGTTGCACCAATACTCTCTTCCTCAACTAGGCTTGATCATTTCAAAGTCAAATCATTCAGTCTCTGAAATCTAGGTACATGTCAAAGCATACATTTCAAGCCTCCACATCATTTTGTTTGTCCTCTTGATGTGTGCATGGCTCCATTGGAAGTATTCTTATACTTGAAAGTGATTTTGTTTTTCAAGTAGGGTAGGGTAGAAGAAGGAAAAAAAATGAAAAAAAAGAGAAAAAAATGTAAGTTGAAAACCTCCTTGGAGGACCCTCAGATTGGCTCATTGATTGAAAACCTCCATGAGGCAGTCAATGGGTTGAAGAAAAGAAAAGAAAAAAAAGTGAAAACATAAGATCCTAGGTGAAAACCTCCTTTGAGGTGCCTAGACAGACCTACTAGTTGAAAATGTCAAACACATGGCTCGTAGGCCTAGAAGAAAAAAAAGAATCCTTGCTCCATGCATGCATGTACTCTTCAACATCTGCAAGCAACAAGAACAAGTTGGTACCAAAAGGAAAATTGGTCAAGCCTAGTCAAAAGAAGTCAAATTTTGACTTTCTCCTACTTTGCTCAAATGCTCCAAAAATGCCAACACCATGTCAATCCATCCCCCTCATCTATTTTCACCATCCACTCATCATTCTGAAGCTTCAACCACTTATTTTCCTTGTCCTAAAAAATTGCAGGATGCTCTATTTTACTACAGGATACAAAAATACATACATAATACAAAAATACATAGAGTGGAAATTTGTTTTTGCCACAACTTGAAAACCATGCATCCATTTACCAAATTGATTCAGTGGGAGATGCATATGGATGATGATAATATGCTCAAGAAATTTCAACAAATTCCAGTGCACGATTTACAAGAAATTGGCCTCCACCACCTTCAACCATTTTTGCATTTTATCAATATCCATGCATCCATTTAAAGCATTGTATCAAGGGGAGATGAATATGGATGATGGTAACATCTCCAAGCAATTTCAGCAAATTCCAATGCACAATTTCAAAGAAATCGACCTGCGTCACCTTCAGCCATTTTTAGTTTTTCTCAAGATCCATGCATCCATTGACCAAATTTTTTCTATGGAGAGGTGTATGATGATGATGGAAACATACTCAAAAAGTTTTAGCTCAATCCAGTCTACTGTTTGTGAGATATGGATGAAAGAATCCATTTTCCTATAAACCTACAGGATATAGAACAACACGTACAAGATTGGAAGTGAGCAGTTTCAAATGAGATCCAAAGATCATAGTAGCTCCTTCAGAGCATAGTAGCAGCATCAGGATCATCAGCATCACCATCCAGCACCTGCACATCAACATCAACTCAGCAGCAACATGCGTGTCTCTCCAACAATTATTAGGTAGGTACATGTATGCAATGTTCTTGACCTCTTCCTTTGAGCATATTATAGCTAGAAATTTGTTTTCAATGCATGAGAGATGAGGTTTTATAAGATAGGAATGGGTCAACAGTCTCATCCGCCTTCAACTAGTTTATTGCAACTCACTCCTTCACTCATGCAATGTTGAAAACTCAAATTATGAAGGGTGATGATTTCAAGGAATAAGGACAAGAGTTAAAAGAAGATTTTTTTGCAAAGAACATGTTACAACAGCACTCCAAGCCCTCCATCCACTTCATATTTACTATCTATTCATCATTCATCCATCCCCTTTCATTCTTAAAAAAAGAAAACAAAGAGAGCATCCTCTCCATTTTCTTGAAATTTCCATTTGCAGGTCAGCAAGAAGGATGGTCAAAGAGAAAATGAGGATCACAAAGAGACCCCTGTCACTCACATTTTTATTTTACTACTCATTACCATTCATTCCTCCACCATTTATGTCATTTTTTCCACTCCCTTACTTCAGTTCATAAATGGACTGTGTTTTCTACAGGATGATCCTGTAGGAATTACATGACCTAGAAATCCTACAAGAGGTAGCCTTAAGGTCAATAAATGGTGCAACAAGCTAGCAGAATGTTGATAAGGGTATGGAAGACCTTGCTAAACTAAAAAAACAATCAAGAACCATATCGAATAAGGGGAATATGGCAAACTAATGGTCCCAAGAAACAAACACTTTTCTTTGTACAAATATGTTTTTTGGCTTGTCTTTGCAGAGCTTACAGCCAAAATTCTTAATGCACAAGAGAGAGGCCACCAAGGCCATGGATGCGACACAATGAGGTCACTAAGTTTCTCAGAGGATGAGAAACACTTTCAGCAGGGGGTATGATGGGCTTCTAAATTAGACATAAATTAAGGCTCATGCCTCTAATTTAAAACACAAATTAAGGCCTATGACCATCGTTCACCACATTAAACCTCTTTTTTTTCATTAAATAATCTATTTTTAACTTTAAGATATTCATTAGGAAGGTTTATGAATAATTGAATATTTGTGCCTAATATTATTTAATTTTTTGTGGAATATTATGAGAATATTGTGGAGATTATGAAGAGTTGGAGGAGGAGATAATTTAGGGACTTGTTCCCTACTAATGGAGGATCAATAATAAATAATAAGTCAACTCGAATGATTGAGAAAATCTAGGAATGTGTTCCACTAATGTGTTAGCACCTAAATCCGCCTTAGGCTGAAAGAAGGAAAAATTTAGGGTAACCACAAACCACGCTCAATCTGGTAGCTAGCCCTACCATAATAGGAGAGGGCTCTCACTGAGTCACACTCAGTGGATAGATAAATGAAAAGCCTTGAGGTGACTTACAGTGAACTATTTATCTTAGGCTAGTAAGTGAATATGGACATAAGAAGTGATTTTTATGAAGGACTGTGTTTCTGGGATGATATGGGACCAATGGACCTCAAAGAGCAGAAAACTTAATACAAAGGCACAGATTACTTCATGAGGCAAGGTAGGTGGAAAGCCTAGCAATTTAGCTTAAGATAGTGCGGAATGGAGATATTGATTAAGAGAGTGAAAGGGCATGGACAATATGAATCCTTTTCAACAGAATAATGAACACTGAACATGAAATTTTCCCACAGGTAGAGCAATAAAATTGAATTCTACCTTAGCTAACTCAGAAAACTTCATTGGAAATGAACATGAAATGAAATATGAAACATAAAAATATACATATGAAACATAAGAGACACATTTGCTACACTCACAACCACATGAATGTCATGAAACAAAGCCATTGCCTTTCATTAATTCTCTATAAAAAATATACAATGCAGAAACATAGTTTCTTTCCCACAGTCTTCGAGAAGTTACAAGCAAACCAACCCTTTGCAAATAATTTGCATACAATATATAGAATGTGACATGAAGGGATAGAATTCCCAAGGGTTGGGGAGTTACTCGAATCATTACAGAATAAAGGTGGAGAGCCAAACATCAGCTACAGGTGTAGCGCCACAAACATGACAAATGGCTTCCGTGACCCTTTCCCTTCCTTTTCCACTTGGATAAATGCCCATCTGGAGTGAAAATTATTTAAAAGCCACCTTTGGTGCCAAAAAAATGAGGTGTGGATGAGGGGGCCCACTTATGAAAATTCGAGAAGTGAAATTTCACGAAACAGAGGCATTTTGGGCCTTTTTCCCTATATGCGTCGCGCCCTTTTCTGTATGCATTGTGCCATGTTGAGGCCAGTTTTTAGGCACTTACAGGGGTCCCAAATGTGCCTAAGTGTGCTCGCTCGAAAGCCTGTCTTGTCTACTTTCCAACGCAGGTGGGGTTTTGGAATTTGGAGTTCATTTTCCCTTCCAAATATTCATTCTCCAAGACTGCTTCCTGTGTGTCAAAATATGGGCAGTGAGGCCATTGTTTGGGTGTTTTTGACCTCCTGGAGAATCAAATCATGCCCAGGTTTCTTCCTCGAGTTCCAGTAGTCATGATTTTGCCTCTTGAATCAAAAAATGCAAACCATTTCTCGTTTGGAGCTCCCAATCCTATGTGTCGCGCCGGTGGTGCACGCATATAGAGAAAAAACCTGTGTTTGTGCCAAAAAATTCCCATGTGACCAAAATTGTCCCAAATTTCTTGAAATTTGGACTGGAGGTTCTCTAACAGGCACTATGTTGGGCAATAGAAGCTTCCGACAAGATTCAAAGCCAATCTTGCTCTTTTTCTTCTTTTTTTTCTCTACTCAGTTTGGCCTTCAAGCTCCTTATTCGGGCCTTTGCGCTCATCTTTCATGCCATGTAATGACAACCCATCCTCCTCAATATGGCTTTGTCCCTGTTGGCCTTCTATATTAGTCTCGCTAGGTGTAGATTGACCCGCAGCTAAAGTATTTCATGATCAATAATATTCCACTCATGCGATTGCTCCTCTGCTAGGCAGCTTGTCGATACTCACGGATGCTTTGCAGCTCCATGATTGCTTGCTAGTCCTCAAGCTAGTTGTTCATCTACTCCAGATACTTGATGATCCATTTGGCCCTCTCCATATTGAGTATCAAGTCTTGGATCTCTCAGTCCTGCTCCTGAATGGTCATCCTAAGTTTGGCATTTTCTGCCTCTGCCTTATCATCCTGAATGAGGATGACATCGGTCTCCTACACACTTGATGGCCCCTCATCATGCATCGGCTTCTTGTCCTTGTCTAGTACCTATGTCGCTAATGCCGGAAGCGAGGCCCCTTCCACCCTAGGTGGAGATAACAATGGCTTTGCTGCTGCAAACAAGTGCCTACTGCCTCTCTGATATGTAACAAAAACTGGCATGGTAGTGGTCTCACGATGCTCATGCTGATGAGAAGGACCACCCAACTCCTGCTCTAGCTCTAATAGTACCTGTGATGTGCTGAAGAAATCATGGGAAATGAACTCCTCCCAAGCAATGCCCTACAATCCCAATTGATGATCTACCAAAATATGGATAAGAGCAAAGTGAAACACACTGTTAAGCTACTACTGGGGGGTCTTATGCAGCATGAACGTGTTCATCCTCTCTATTTTCTTGCATATGAAAAATGGGACGTTCATCATCCTCACCCTGGTGAAGTGCATGAGCAATCGGATGCGATAGGCATACATTTGAGAGAACCTCCCCTCACAGCTAAAGTATTTCATGATCAATCGCATGAGTGGAGCATACTCATCTTTCAAGTATCTCAAGGGAAAGAATCTTGTGAGCTCATTCAAGAATCTAGCCTTGATGTAAGGCTCATAGTGTTGCCTATCCACCTTCTTCTTCTTATGCCATTTTTCTCCAACATTTGGTATACCTGTTGCCACTGATATAGCTTCGGGTGTCAATGTGAAAGTGACCCCGGCCAAGATAGGCTGACCTCCATGTAGATGAAGCACAAATAAACAGGCCAACTCATGATGAATTCTAACATTTTCCACCCTTTGACAAAATTCAAAACATGATAGGTGCTGGAAGCATGACATGGCAATAGGGCATGCTTGTAACTCGGTGAGGGTAGTGGGTTCATCCTTGACATGTTTTCCACTCTTGTGGTGTCTCCTTGGAGCCTGCTCTTCTAAGGATGAGTCACTCTGTGTCTCCATCTCATACTCAGATGAATGATGCGATGTCGTGACTGCAATGTGGACTGTGATTAGGCTACCCTTTGATGATGGTGTGAGGTTGGGTGCCTTTGTGATATCTGTCACCAAGGGGAACAATGAAACAGGGAGTATTAGGAAGGGAGTGATGAAATGGGGATAGGGGTTATAGGGAGAAATTTGTTAGGGATGTGGGAAGAGTTTGGGGTTTTTGAGAGGGTAGGGTTTGGGGTTTTGTGTTGACCAAATAGTAGAGGGATAGGGGAGAGGGTTTGGTAGTAATTTAGGGTAGGGCTTTTAGGAAAAATGATAGAGGGTGGATTGGAAAATGATAGGTGAGGGGAAAATGCTGGGTGGAATGAGACCTTGGCACTAACAACACATTTTAACAACCCTAGCCATCAATTTCTTGGTGAATTCTTATGGTTGACTTTATGGATTTTGGTGACATTCAAACATCTCAATGAACACCATATCATTGACAAAATTTGATAAGCTAGTGATGTTATAAGGCCTACCTCTCAATTTGATAGGCTTCACCAAAATTTGGAAGTGATTAGCACTTGTTTGGGCCCTTGTCTGTATGTGTCGTGTGCAAAGCCCAGTGTGTAGCGCCCTAGTATGCACCGTGCCCTTAGAAAAATTGAACCATGGGTAGGCTGTGTGTGTGTTGTGCCCTCTATGTGCGCCGTGCTCCTGGGTATATGCGGCGCGCCCTCTAAACCTGCCTCCAACTCCTCCAAACGCTCACAAATGCACACTGACACCATTACAACTCTTCTACAAGGCTTGTAATAGCACAGTGCCTTTGGTTTTGATAAAAATTTGTACATATTGCCTTGGAAGAGATGGGTTTAATTTTTTCCTTTTAAAAAACCCATTTTTCTAATGTTATGTTTTGGCACTTTTTCAATGACCTTAAAACACATTGATTTTCACTTTCCCTTTGAGATTTTAGCTCAAATGATGAAATTTTTGGCACTATTTGTAGGGATTGTACGACAGGACATTAGGCCATGGAGACCATGACTGCATCTGGAAGAATCAACTGGCGACTTTTTTGAAAATTTTGTCATAAATGACACTGTTTGACTATTCTTCAAAATAGAGTTTTGAAGAAGAGTCGAAGTCTATCCGCATGACGATGAAGCTCTTTGAACCATAACTGTTTAAGGGCATGACTCTGGTCTGCATGACTTTACTGGACATGTTCAAAGACCAAATTGATGAATTCCTAGGCCTAGACCTCGGAAATGACCTTTGTCCTTTAAAGGACCAGACCTTGACTGTCATGGACTTTGATGATTATTGACAAAAGACCTGAGCTAGCAGGAGCCAGACATGAGGGGGAATGACTATCATGACCTTCTCCACTAGATTATGGCATGCACCTAGCGGAATGCAGCTGGGAGAATGGAGCGGGACACCTAAACATGAAATGCATAAATAGTTTTGATCTCTGACAGAGGACTGACGAGACCAACTCTAACATTGGCTCCAATGGGGGATGGTAGCTCCTTGGAGGTGCCAAGAATAGCAAATCTCTGAAAGAGCTAGACAGTGCCTTCGTACATTGGGCTATGGAGTCATTATTTTGATAAATAATATAGGACTCTAACTCAATTATGAAACTAAAATAACCAAAAAACTGACTCAAACTTGACATCAAAATGACTTAAAGGCTAGCTTGAACAACTCTAACGAAACTGAAATAAAATGGTATTTATAGTGATGGTGGAAGCAGCATTAATAACTTAGAAATGGTACCGCTTGAGTAGCCGACCATTGACCGGCCCTCCTGGACAATATTCTCCATTTATTTCCTTCAGAAGAAAGGCATTCTGCCCTGATATGCTGCAATCTTGAAAGGACCTTTCTAGAGGTTCTCGAACTTACCGTGCTTGCCTTTCTCCTCATTCTTTTCATCCCACATCAACACGACATCATCCACCTGAAATTTTTCCACCTTTTCCTTTCTATCATAAATTTTCTTGATTTTCTCCTGCAATTTGGATGTGCTCTTGAAAACTTCTTCTCTAGTCTAATGTTAGTGGACCGTTTGATTCAACCTTCTCTGCATGGCATCTTCTTCACTTCCGGCCTCCTGAAGAAGTTTGAAAATTGGGGTAGCGAGAGAGGAAGGAAATTCTGTATCAACTCCATAAACAAACTCAAACGGTGACGTACCTATGTATTTCCTCTGGCTGGCCTGATCTGCCCAAAGCACATTTACCAACCTCTTATGCCAGCTATTCTTGTGTATTTCCACCAGCTTCTTGATTATTTTGAGCAATGATTTGTTTGAATATTCTGCCAATCCATTGTCTTGTGGATGATAGGCAGTTGAGTGACCCAAAATGATGTGATATTTATGACAAAACTCTGCCATCTTTTTTGATTTGAAAGCTGTTGCGTTATCAGTGATTATCTTATTCACGCAACCAAAGCGAGACAAGATGTTATTTTCGAGGAATGAAATGATTACCGCATCTATAGCTCGTCTGGTGGTAATCACCTCAATCCATTTTGTGAAGTAATATGTGGCTGTGAGGATCCATCTATGCTGTCTGGAAGAAGCGGGATGAATTTTGCCAATGAAATCCAACCCCCATCATTGTAAAGGGGCACTCACCTCTATGGGCTTGAGTGGTAGAGGTTGTAACTTCCGCTTTCCTTTGAAAATATGACACTTATGACAGTGCTTGACCATCTTATATACATCAGCAAACAATGTCGACCAATAGTACCCTGCTCTCAAAATTTTGTTTGTTGCTGACTTCCAAAAAAGGTGACCACCACAGTCTCCTTGGTGGCAATCCTCCATGACTTTCTTCACTTCCTTTTCCACCAAAAGATTTAACAATACACCATTGGGATCTTTCCAAAACAGTGCTAAATTAAGAATGCAAAACTTGGCAGCCTCCAACTTGAGTGTTCTCGCTTTGTTTCTAGTCATGTTGGGCGGTGGTGACAAACTTTTGAGCACATATATGATATTTGAATACCATGGAGAAAGAGAAAACATTTCTGATACCTGAAATGACGATTCTTCCTCATTCTCATCGGACACAGTGGCGATCAGATTTATGTCCAAGGCATGCAAGTTTGATTCAGCCATTAGCTTCGCCAGTCCCTGTCATTTCACCAGCTTTGTGGGCTTTATTTCCAGATCATATTCTAGCAAGGCTGCAATCCACTTGTCTCTTCTTCCTTCTGGATTGGTCTCCACTAAAACATCTTTTACAGCAGCGATAGGAACATAGGCTAGAATGTGAGAATGTAGAATATACACCCGGAAATCTTCCAATGCCTTCACAAGTGCAAGGGCTTGCTTCTCAATGATGTTTTACTTTAAAGCTGCGTCTCTTATAGCTCTGCTGAAAAATGCAATGGGTCTTTCATGATCATCTCTCTTCTTCAATAATACCACTGCCATAGTATGCTCCGAAGCAAATGAAAACAATATGAAATCCTGAGTGTAGTCCGAGCTGACTAGAACTAGAGCTGAGGAAAGAGACAATTTGACCAAATTAAAACATTTTACAGCCTCTTCCATCCATTTCACTTGGTTATCCTTCTTAAGCATGTTTGTCATTTCTCTTAGATTCTCAGCAAGATTGGGTACAAAGTGGTGTAGGAAATTCATCTTACCATTGAATGATTTTGTCTCTTTTTTATTTTGGGGTAGATCTATTTTCTGAATTTCTTTCACACGTGCAGGTTCAATACAGATGCCATCTTTTGAGATAATGTGCCCAAGTAGTTTTCCTTCTTCCATGGCGAACAAGCTCTTCTTTGGGTTTAGCAACAAGCCATATTTTTTGCGCTTTAGGAAGACGGTTTTAAGATGGTGCACATGCTCTTCATCAGATTTAGAAAACACCATCAAATCATCCAAATACACCACCAAAAAGACATCCTTCTCATTTGAAAAAGCCAAGTCCATAGCACGCTGAAATGTGGCACCTGCATTCTTCAAAACCGAAGGGCATTTTCGCATAATGAAAGGTTCCCCATGGAGTGGTAAACATTGTCTTGTCTCAGTCATTCTCATGGACATAAACTTGGTTATATCTGGAATAACCATCAAGTAGTGACATACGAGATGCTCCCACTACTCGCTGAAGTATATGGTCCATTTTGGGTAGTGGATAGTTGTCCTTGAATGAAACTTTGTTGAGATTTCTGAAATCAATGCATAAGCGAATCTCACTTGTTTTCTTCCTTACGGGCAGCAAGTTGGGGATCCAATCTAAAAATCTAATTGGCACAATGATCCATGATTTGTACAACCTGTTGATCTCCTTTTCAATAGATGGCAACAACTTTGAATTTAGCCTTCTCTACTTCTGTCTGAATGGTTTTTGATTGGGCTTCATGTGGACAGTGTGCTGAATTATATTAGTGTCATATGTCTTTAAGTTAGAATAGTCCCAAGCAAACACATCTGCAAATGAAAATGTCAAATTAATATATTTGTCCTTGATCTTTGGTGGAAATGCTTTGGACAATTTTACCAATTTAGGGTTTGCAGCTGTCCCGATATTGACCTCTTCCACACCTTCTCTATTGGCTGCAATGTTGGCTTGCGGGCTACATCATCTTGATCAAAGAGTTCTTCTAGAGGTATCAAGCCTTTGGGAATAACGTTATTCTTTAGCTGCAACACGTCCATTTCATTGATCTGCATTTCATCTGTACCATTACCTTTGCCATCATCATTTTCCTCATCAATTGAGGTCCCTTTGAAGTTGCCTTTGCTTTGCAGAAAATCATCAATCTCCTTGTCATCTTGGAACACTTGCCAATATCTGTAATTGTCTGGAATGGTTGGACGATGCTTGACATGAATTTCAAATTTGTTGCTAGAGTTCATTGGAATTTTCAAACTACTTGCTACCTTAGCAAGAGCATCAGCAATACTATTTTGTATACGAGGCACACATGTCAAGGTGTATTTTGAAAATAATTTTAAAATTTCTAGGACTGCATTACGGTAGGCCCGCATCCTGGGATGTTTTGCTTGATATTCGCCTCTGACCTACTTGATAACTAATTCGGAGTCACCATATACTGAAATCCTCTTAGCATTCAGCTTTCTTAGAATCTTTAGGCCAACAATCAGAGCTTCATACTCAACTTCATTATTTAAAAATTCAAAAGCCACCTTGTAAGAGCATACCCGCACATTACTGGGGACTTTGTTTGGGGCGGAGAAAGGACTACGTACCCAAATTCCAATTCCAGCGCCATCATTTCCTACTGCTCCATCGAAATCCATGGTCCACAAACCTTCTTCCTCCTCTTGCAAGTGCTAGAAATATGTTTGTTGTGCCTTCTTTGCTTGTTGTCCATTGCTTTCAGCTGATTTCTCATCGGTGTTCTATTGTTCTTGTTCTTCTTTCTTCAAAACTTCTCTGAATTTTTCTGTTATTTTTGGAATATCATCTGCTTCTACCAACTGACTATCTATGTCATTTAAACTATCTGAATACAAAACAAAAGACTCTAAATCTGGATGTACATAGTTAATAGGATGATTTATTGGTTTCTCCTTGCTTGTGATCATGTACTTCATTTTTTGTTCCCAATACAATTTCCTCATTTGTCCAAATACTGGAATCTTCGCATAGGAGAAATCAAGCTATAGTGTCCCTTTCAGTTTCGCTACCCAAGACCTGGAAAGAAGCATGCCAAACCTTGGAGGAATGTTTGCTACCATAACATCCATCAAAACATTCTTCATTGGGAGCTGATCCAAACTCACAACCAAGTCTTTGATGAGACCTATACATCTTACTCTGCTGGAATCAAACGAATAAAGCTCATGATATTGTTGGGTGATGTCCAGACCAAGCTTATCCATGATTGCCTTGGGCATGAGATTGTGAGAAGCTCTGGAATCGAACATGGCGTTATGTAACACAAAATCGTGCGACCTTAAACTAATGTAAAAAGGTGGCACATCACTATCAGGAGACTCACCATTTGATGCTGGCCCGAAAATCATTTCAGGTTGATCATCTTCGACATTCACCATGTCGGACATTGGGTCCAAATTCAAGATTTTAGATACTTGTCCTTTATAACTGCTATTCTTCAATATTTCAGTCAAGGGCATGGATATATTTAATTTAGAAATCTCATTCTCTGAATTGAAAGCGGGAATCTTTTCCACCTCTTTGCTTGGGATTTCCTTCCTCTCCTTTTCTTTCGATGCAACTTGCTAATGTGATGGTTCTACTGATGTTGATTTGCTGCTCTCCAGATCAACCGCCTCCTCTCCTTTCCTTTGTGTAACTTCTTAATCATTCTTTGATGCTTCAACATCCTTCATTTTCTGAATGGATGTGACCAGCACATCTCTATTTCTAAGTGAATATCACTATTGTTGGGCAGACAAAGCATTCATGTAGCCTCTCTGGTATTCATATGATTTCTCCTCCAAGATGGTGTTGCTTGCTAGAATGAAATCTACATCTTTGTGTGCAACTGAATTCTTTGCATACTCCTCCTCTTCGGTGAGATAAGTAGGCAAATCATCAGGAGTAAAGAGGTGATTTTCTTCGCCTATTACATTCCCGTCTTCATCTGATTTCGGTCCATGCACAAAATATTGCTGCAAAGGTATCTGTACTGGTTGTTACACAATCGGCTCTTGAGCTCGCTGATCTCTCTGTCTTATTCTATATTGTGGTTGTTGCTAGCCACGGAAGTTAGGATTTCTAACTTGTGGCTCTGGTTTGTGAAGTTTCACTCTTTCAAGCATCTGCTCTACCTTCTGAAGTAGCTGATCTACCGAGGAATATTCTTCCTTTGCAGTGACCTTCTTCTCTGCTTTTTCTCTAGCTCTCTTGGTCAGCAGATCTGCTTCAACGTTGATCGCTATGTTTTGCATGTCTTCCATTGTGGCTGGTTCTCTTTCTCTCAATTGATAAGCCATGTCAGCATCAAAAACATCCGGAAACTTCAACATAGCTAGTCGCACAGGTGGCCTTAGATTATCTAGAATCTCATTATAAACTTTATTGAATCTAGTGTAGTAATCTTGGACCGACTCACCAACGTTTCTTTTGATTTGGTCATATTGGGCCAGAATTTGAAGAGGATTCTTCTTCACTTCTCAACGGTTTAAAAATTGTCTCTCTAGGTCAGCCAAGGTAGTGATATGAGCAACCGACAAACCTCTGAACCATTTCCTCACTTCACCTGCAAATGTATGTACAAAGAGTCTCATTGCCACATTCTCTGCATCGATCTCATGAAGTTCATAGAAATCTGCCATTCTATCACATGTTGCTGAGCAATAATGCCATTAGGAGTGCCTTCAAAAAATGGGATTTTACTTTGGTAATCAGTGGGCATATCATCTAAAACTTGAGGCAAAACAAGAGGTGCAAAACGTGCAGCCATCACTCTTGGTGGATTTGTCCTTGGAGGTGTTGGAGGAGTGTGCACAATTTTTAAGGGGCTAGCAATTGGAGTTTGAAGCTGAGCTAATATGTAGTTACCAATAGACCGGTTAGCCCTTTTCGTCTCCAAGTCTACAAGAAATTATGGATTGTGGACAATAGAGTCAACCGCTCTTTCGGACATGGTTTCGAACAACAATAATTCAAACTGGTCATCAAACTCTAGCTCTTCAATACAGTCAAAAATGTCCGGGCATGAACGAGATTTGAGCACGGGTGATATAGAGCATTCTTGACCACAAATTCTTGAATCGAATTGGGATTTTGATAGACGTTTGGAGGGTCGGGATCTGGATTAGCTCTGGTGTATCTTCTAGAAGCCAATATGCTATTGAGAAAAAAGGACACAACCAACTTTACTCAACCTATCAAATCCTAAACTTATCATCCGGAAGCTTACAATTATTAAGAAGTAAGGGGATTGATTTTGTTCCCCAGTCGATTCACCACTATGTTAGCACCTGAATCTGCCCTAGGCTGAAAGAAGGAAAAAATCAGGTAACCACAAACCACGCTCAGTCTCGTAGCTAGCCCTACAAGAACAGGAGAGGGCTCTCTCTGAGTCACACTTAGTGGATAGATAAATGAAAAGGCCTGAGATGACTTACAGTGAACTATTTATCTTAGGCTAGTAAGTGAATATGGACATAAGAAGTGATTTTTATGAATGACTGTGTTTCTGGGATGATATGGGACCAATGGACCTCAAAGAACAAAGAACTTAATACAAAGGCACGGATTACTTCGTGAGGCAAGCTAGGTGGAAAGCCTAGCAATTTAGTTTAAGATAGTGCGGATTGGAGAGATTTATTAAGAGAGTGAAAAGGGCATGGACAACATGAATCCTTTTCAACAGAAGAATGAACACTGAACATGAAATTTTCCCACAGGTAGAGCAATAAAATTGAATTCTACCTTAGCTAACTCAGAAAACTTCATTGGAAATGAA
>APFE031188981.1:54366-114735 GCA_000404065.3 Pinus taeda
AAAATGCTTTCATGATGGAAGGTCTACAATTTCAATTTCCTGCCTATATGATTGCTCCTCTTAATGATGTACAACTCACATCAGGTAGAGTTCTCGATAAACCTTCTATAGATGTTCAAAAACAAAGCATTTCTGAGGAAGATTCTCTTGTAGCCAATAAGGGTTCTGAAGCATCTCTTCAAAACCCAAACACTCAAAAAGGAAAAGAAAAAGAGTTAACCCCCACAACTCCTATAGTTGAGCAACCTGCATCTTCATCCACACCTCCTTTTCTTGAAAGGTTACAAATTGGCAAAGGGGTGGAAAAATAAATCTTGTTGCCTGACTATGATTTTCTAGATGAATTGAAGAATGTCTGTATCAAGATTCCCTTGTTACAAGCCATTAAAGAGATTCCTATTCTAGCAAAAATAATAAAGGAGTTAAGTCTTAAAAGACCAGGAAGGAAACCAAGAGATACAAGGAGAATACACCTGGTAGGAAAAATCGCAGATATCATGATGGGAAAAATTACTATGCAGAAGTATGTAGATCCTGGTAGTCCAATTGTCAAAACACATATCAATGGGGTAGAAATTCCAAATACTTTGATTGATTTGGGGGCTGCTACCAACATCATGAGTAGACATACTATGGAACAGCTAAAACTTCCTAATCTTCTTTTTACACCTACTTTATTGCAACTTGCAGATCGATCAATTATTAAACTAGATGGTGTATTAGAAGACATTTCAGTCTCCTTAAACTCTTGGGAATATCCAGTAGATTTCATGATTTTAACTCCGAAGAGTAATTTAGGAGGACATCCTCTCATCTTAGGAAGACCTTGGCTAGCCACAGCTGATGCTTTTATCAGTTGTAGGTCTGGGGATATGTATATTTTTATGGTAATTTGACAAAGAATTTCAATCTGTATCCTCCAGCAAAAGAAATTACAGAAATAGGAGATAATGAGTGGATTGATGATGAAGACACTATACAACCTGTCTTTACCATTTCTGAGATCAGTGAAGATCGTCAAATTCTGAACACATTAGAAAATTTTGAAACATCTTCATAATATGACCACACACAATTTCAGTTGGACTCTGACATTGAGTATCTATCATCTAGACAAATGTCCCTTTTCTCTATGGAAGAGTTTGGTAGTTTCGCCATTGAGATATTTCCAGGAAAAACATTGAATATCAACAAAAATTTGGAAAAATTACAACATGAAGAGCTAACCAAAATCTTGCAAAAACATTCTACTGCATTTGCATGGGAGTATACCGATATGAAAGGTATTGACCCCAAGACTTGCATTCATCACATCTACATTGAGGAAAATAGTAGACCAATCAGACAACCTCAAAGAAGGATGAATCCAAACCTTAGGGAGATAGTGAAAGAAGAGCTCCAAAAGTTACTTAATGTAAACTTCATTTATCCAATTTCAGATAGCCGATGGGTTTCTCCTTTGGTTATAATACCTAAAAAGAATGGTAAATGGAGGGTTTGCATTGATTACAGGGAGTTGAACAAAGCAACTTTGAAGGATCACTTTCCTTTGCCCTTTATTGATCAGGTATTAGATACTTTAGCAGGCAAAAAGTATTTCTCATTTTTGGATGGTTTTAGTGGTTACAATCAGATTCATGTAGCGCCTGAAGATCAGGACAAGACCACATTTACCTGTCCATGGGGAAATTTTGCTTACCGAGTACTTCCTTTTGGATTATGTAATGCACCCGCAACATTTCAAAGAGTAGTAATAGGAATCTTTTCTGATCTAATTCATGATTTTGTAGAGGTTTATATGGATGATTTTACAGTTTATGATAATTCATTTGAGGAGGCATTAGAGAATTTGGAAAAAGTCCTTATAAGATGTAAAGAAACAAACCTTTCATTAAGTCATGAGAAATGCTTTATGATGTTTACTGAAGGGATTTTTTTAAGACATCATATTTCAGGGGATGGGATTAAAGTTGATAGATCAAAAGTTGAAGTCATCTCTAAGTTGCCTATTCCAAATTGTCAAAAAGATGTTAGAAGTTTTCTTGGATTTATCGGATATTATAGCATATTTATTGAAAACTTCACCAAAATAGCATCTTCACTCTTCAAATTACTTACAAAAGACTGTGAATTCAAATGGGATCCTAATTGTCAATATGCATTTGAAACTTTGAAAACAAGAATATCTGAAGCACCCATTTTGAGAGGGCCAAATTGGAAACTTCCTTTCCATATTTCTACAAATGCTTCAGATATAGCTCTTAGAGTTGTGTTGGGTCAAAAGGATTTAGTTCCTTATGCCATTTACTACACCAGTAAAAATTTGACTCCCACTGAGTTAAATTATACTGTGACCGAGAAAGAGTTCTTAGCTGTTGTTCATGCAATTAACAAGTTTAGACATTATATAACACGCTACGAAACTTTTGTCCATACTGATCATTCTGCAATTAGATATCTCATGAAAAAACCTGTTACTAATGGCAGAGTTAGAAGATGGCTTTTACTTGTACAAGAATTCAATATTACTGTGTTGGATAGACCAGGGAAACAAAATACAGTAGTTGATTTCTTGTCTAGAATCCAAAATACTAACGAAGATTCTCCTGTAGAGGATAAGTTTCCAGATGAATATTTGTTTGCAGTAACTGCTAAGACTCCTTGGTATGCAGATATTGCTAACTATTTGGTTATAGGGAAGCTACCTCCACACTTATTTCCTAATGAGAAAAGGAAAATTATTCAGGAGAGTTCAAATTATTCATGGATTTCTAATGAATTGTTTAAAACATGGCTAGATTGTGTGATCAGAAGATGTGTCCGGGAAGATGAAATGCCTGACATCCTCAAGGCATGTCATGATGAACCTTGCAGTGGACACTTTGCTGACAAGAGGACGGACTATAAAATCCTTTCTTTAGGACATTATTGGCCTTCTCTCTTGAAAGATGCAAAACAATATGTCAGAAGGTGTGACAGCTGCCAGAGAGTTGGGAGATCGACTCTTTCAAATGAAATGCCGTTATAGCCACTGGTACTCATCGAACCCTTTGAAAAAAGGGCTTTAGATTTCATTGGACCAATTAATCCACCATCTAGAAAAAAGAAATATATATTAGTTTGCACTGATTATGTCATTGAATGGGTAGAAGCCAAGGCATTGCCTTCTGCCACTGAAAATTCAGTTGTTCAATTTCTTTTTCAGGATATTTTTACTCGTTTTTGTGTCCCAAGAGAAATTGTAACAGATGAGGGAAGTCAATTTACATCTAACTTGATGGAGAAGCTGATGGAAGAATACAAAATCAAGCATAGAAAATCTACTCCTTACCATCCTCAAGCAAATGTCCAAGTGGAATCTACAAATAAAGTTCTTGAGAGCATCATCACCAAAATTGTTCATCTCCACAGAAGAGATTGGGTAGAAAGGCTTCCTGAAGCCTTTTGGGCCTGCAAAACTACATGGAGGAACACAACAGGGCATTCTCCCTATGAACTTGTTTATGGGAAAGAAGTTCTGCTCCCCATTGAGTTTCAAGTCAAGACCTTCAAGATGGTAGTCCAGTTGGGGATGAATATATTAGAAGCCCAAAAGCATAGAATGGAGTAGCTGAATGAGCTAGATGAGATCAGACAAGATGCAATTCTAAGAACTGATCTAGTTCAACACCGAAGAGCTAAGTGGCATGATAGATATATTAAAGAGAGAAAGTTTCAAGAGGGAGATTGGGCTTTAATATTTGATTCCAAGTTTAAATACTTCAAAGGAAAATTTCAGACTCATTGGCTTGGGCCATATGAGATTGATAAAGTCTTTGACAATGGAGCAGTAAGAATCAAGACCATTGATGAATTTAAAACTCCTCTTATTGTGAATTGCCACCGATTGAAAGTTTATCATAAGCCACTTTCCAGAGAAGAGTTTGTTGAAATATTCTAAGAGAATTCTGCAATAAGGCTGGTGGAGAAGAATCCTTCTTCCCCATCAGCCTAATCTTGGTTTCTTGTAGTTTTTTTTTTTTTTTAAAGAAAAAAAAATGTATAAGCCTGAAAACCAATCATGGATTGGCAGTCTTATACAGAAAATATGGAGTGAAAATCAGGGACACGTGACACTCTATATTTTCCAAAAAAATCTCCTCTCATGTTCTTTCCATCTTCACTCCATCTCACTCACTCATTCCATAACATTCCACCTCCATTTCATTCTTATCATCATTCTCACTCCATTTTCACTCCATTTTCATTCCATTCCATTTCATCAATAAAAGTCCCTCTTCAGGACTATTTTCATTTAGTTTTTTTCCTTTGAACTATCTTTGTGCAGATCAGTGGGGTGTTGTTTCAGTTTCTGCAGCTGGCCACCGTTTCCGCAGCTGGAACCTGTTTCCGCAGCTAGAAACGATTTTCGCAGCCATCATCACTCTGTTTTCAAAATACAATCAACTGTTAGTGCAAAAATCATGAAATGCAGGTGTACGTGAGCTAAAGACATGGGGCATCTTCAAAATATAAAAAAAAGAGAAACTGGTTAGAAACCTTGAGCAAAGAATGACAAGTGTCCAAAGGTATGATAAAAAATCTCTATCAAACAACACTTCAAGTCATCATTATGTATAGTTATTAACCCATAATTGGTTCTTCTATGCGGAATGATTTAATATATTCACCCACTACCATTCTTATTCCGTAATACCATTCCATACACCTCACATTCATTTTTCCTAACTGTCTTATGATTACTCCCAGTTCAAACTCAAAAAATGACTACACTTCTATTTATTACTCGTACTCCTAAGACGTGACCTATTGTATTACGGCTCTTCCCAGCCATAATTTCCGCAGCCGTCTGTTGAGACGTGTAAATCTCACACATAGTCATCTGGCTCAGGAGAATCCTGCCGTTACTCCACTCATATCATAATCCCTGCATACACTCATGTTTCATTTTATGAGCTCGGTCACGGTCACCACTGCTCATCCATTGTTCTTCCTGTGATTCAGGAATTTCTCTATTTCCGACTGCAGTCACTATAGTTTGCTTTACGCTTTGATTGCAACCACTACAGTCATCCTAAACCTCGATGGCAGTCACTAGAGTCTCTCCTAAAAACCCTGTAATAGAGCCATTCTTCCTTAACCCTCATACACAGAAGAACTCTCAGTGAATTTAAAGGCGAGGATGGGAAAATTGCTGAGAGCCGAGCCGGAAGGATCAAAATACTTGGAGGGTTATCCCCAAGTTAAGGAGTTATTGAAGAAAGCCAAATGGCTCTGATTTATTCAGAAATTCAAGGGGTATAACAAGGAAGTGACTAAAACTTTTGCAAGGTCCTTTAATGGACAAACAGTGGAGGTTGGAGACTTAAAGTTTGTAGTGACCAAGGCCACAATAGCAGCAGCTACGGGCCTACCTCAAGAAGGAGAAAGGTGGTTCAAAAATAGAAGCGTGGATGATCAAATCTGGAGAACCATGCTACGAAATCAAGGTATGGATACCACTGTATTCACCAGAGGCATCCTTGTGCATGTATTAAAAGAAGAATGGTCTGGTCTATTGTTGGTCATACAGAAATTTATCACATGTGAGGGTCGTTTTGGCTCTATGTACATGTATCATGTCAGGTTAATGATGAATTTTATAGATCGTCACATTCTTAATTTGCCGCATTTTCTGCTAGCAAGTTTGAAGAAGATGAGTGTTACGGTTCAAAACCATGTAGGTAACATTGAGCCATATCTTTACCATCATGGGCTCATAAGAATTCTGATTGAGGATCAGTTAAAGAAAACTAAGGATACTTGGGAACAATTTTTAACAAGAAACTACTTCCAAGAGCCATCTGAGGCCTCTGGAAGTAGTCCACCAAAAATCCCAAGGAAAAGTAGGAGGAGGGAGAAAAATGTTATAGCCCAAGATTCCCCCACAAAAGAAATTGAAGAAACTGTCCAAAAAGAGGAAGAATACCAGCCCAAGAATAAGAAACAAAAGAAAGAAAAGGGCAAAATAACCACTCAAGAGGTCTCTCCATCCCCTGAGAAATCCTCAGAAGAAGATTACCAGCCTCTGTCAGAAAGGCTAGTAGATCTTAAAGCTGCTACCATGGCCAAGAAATAGCAGAAAGGAAAACAGAGTGCAGAAAATACAAGTATGAGTTCATCCTTGAGAAGGAGCACTCGACTAAAAGGGAAATGGAAGAAAACCAAGGGAGATCAGTCTCACTTTATTGATTTAAGTGAAGAATTACTTGATAAATCTCCAGAACAGCCAAACCTCGAATCAAGTCCTCCACGTGAGGAAAGTCCTTTTCGGCCAGAAAGAGAGAGCAATCCTCCTCCACCATATTTTGAGTTTAGACTGAGGAAGTCACCTGAGGTAGATCCTAATCAGCAAGAGGTATACAATTACCTGGAATCCTTAGAACAATCAGCTGCAGGACCAAGTACCTCTCTGCCACTTGATGCACAGGTTCAGTCTCTGAAACAAGAAGTATTTGAGCTAGAAGTCCTAAATAGACACATAATACAAGAAAATGAAGCACTTAAAGAGCATGGCAAGGTAGACAAAATGGTCCATGACAACACCATGCTTCATTTAGGACTGTGGCACAAGAAAAACAAAAGACTAAAGAAGAAATGCAAAAAGTTAAGCAGAGCATTAATTAACCTCATGTTAAAATGTCTGGTTAGAAATCCAAGGATGATGATGATGATGGCATCAAAGAAGAAGAAAAGAGGACTAGATGTCCTTGCAGAAGTCTCAGAGCATATGGATAAGGGGAAATAACTCAATTTTGGTTGCATGAGGACATGCAACACCTTCACAGTGGGGGTATGTTGAGCCTCAACCTTGTACCTTCCTATACACCCTCTTAGCCCTCATTCTCCACTCACTTCATTCATCGAGTGGTTAAAGCATTGAATTATAGTCTAAAAAGGACTGTTTATATGGTTTTCTGACTATACTTATGATTGTTGTTTGGTTTAGTTTTTTGTTCATGCAGTTGCGGAAACTTGTCAGTTTCCACAGCCAGCACAGGTTTCCGCAGCCAGCACAGGATTCCGCAGCTATTCTGTTAAAAGTTGTGCTCCAGGTGTCCTCTGAAGAAATGAGCTACATGGGCAAGCTCTAGGTGGCGGCGACATGGAACGTGTCCCTTCAAATCAGCCAAATCATCCATGAGAGGCTGTGGTCAACCAAAGTCAAAGACAAGGCTAGCCAAAGAGTTCAGTGGTGGCACGTCACTGTTTTGGGCATGTGAATGATACGTGGCATAGTTCTCAGCTCACGAAGGCATCAGGACACCTAGAGATCGTTCCTAAAACATGAATCTAACAACCAACCACTCCGAAGATTTAAGAAACATGACGACAATTACACAAGATTTTGGCTGAAGAGATCTACGTGTCTATGGAAACGTAGTTAATAGCGTAGAAGTTGTTAGTTATCTGTAGTATTTTTGCATTATTAATAACGCATCATTGAACACTATGAAGAAGCTTTTTGATATGTATGAACCTTGAACTGTTTATGTAATTTCCGCGTTGTTGGTTATCTTATCACCCCACTGTTTTATATGTTGCTGTTTTAATACATGAGAATACTTTTCTGAAGATATCCGTGTGATTATTTGATTGGATGAAGTGGCGGAGGGCCCCTGCACGCTGAAGCCTTGTAAAGTGTTTATTTAGTTTCATTATGTTTTTGTTTTTATCATTAGCTTGTACATAATATGTTGTTTTATGTTTCTGCTATTCATATCTTCACCTTTGTTTTCTTAGAGCTGTAAACTGATCAGTGCTTTTCTGCAGGTTTTCCTAGGCAGCCCGGTGAATTTTTCAATCTTTTTGATAACTTTTGGCATATAATATCATCTTGTCCTTCCTGCTAACATTCAATTTTTTTTAAGTTTAAATTCAGCAATGTCCTTTTCAAGTTGTGGTTTGCTCGTTTAGTTTTCTCCTGCTTAGATATCATACTGCTCATCAATTTATGATTTCTCTCTGTGGTCAAATGACTATATCAGCAAAGAATCATAATATTACTAACTATAGTGTGATTTAGTTTTCATATTTCTTACTCATGGTTGCATTCCATAAAGTAGATTCAGCTGAATGGTAAAGGACTAGAAGAGTTGAAGTAGTGTGATTAGTTTCCTTTCTGCAATTTACATTCAGTTATCATATTGCTTGACATGTTCATGATTACTTCCCCAAGGTAGATTGAGCTGAAGGGTAAAGAATTTGAAAAATTCAAGTAGTGTGATTAGTTTCTTTTATGCAATTTACTTTCTTGAACAGTTAGATATCATATTGCTTAACTTGTTTATGATTACTTCCCACCAGGTAGATTGAGCCAAAGGGCAAAGGATCTGAAAAGTTAAAGTAGTGTGAATTAGCTGCTTTGTTTTAAGTTTGAGTTTTTTTTCAATTTTTTGCTTTCTTTTCATTTTCAGCAGCAAGGATACTGAGCCATTGTCATTAGTTCACCATTTGATGCATTTGTTTTCTCTTAAGAATTGATTTCATTTTAGTTATTGTAAAGATTTCTTTTGAGCACTTTCAAGTGTAGAAACCATCACCATCTACACTCCACACTTCACTTTTACCATAACACATTAAGGAAAAACAAAATCCAAAAACAAACTAAAAAGCTTAAAACGACAAAAGCCTAAGGAAATGGTTATCTAGTACATATAGTACACTTCACTTCGTCAGTTTACGAACCCCGGGTTGATATTTTAAATAGAAATTTAGATCACACTAAATTGACCAAACACCACCTCAAATACCTTTGTGTTCCTTCAAGTGCTTGTGCACAATTGATTTGGGAAGCATACCACGATTGGGCCACTAGCCATTTGGAGTCAAGAAAACGGTGGTAGTACTAGAGAAGTATATCTATTGGCTGAATATTTGAGAGGATGTTTGTAAGTACATCAGATCTTACACTTCTTGTGCCATTTCGAAACCGACCATCAAGAAGAAAGGTCTCTATACTCCGTTACCTACCCCTAGTCGACCTTGGGAATCCATATCCATGGATTACATGTCAGGAATTCCTTCTACTAAGCATGGAAATGACTATGTTTCTATGGTGGTCAATAGATTCTCGAAGATGGCCATTATGGAAGCTTCCAAGAAGACTATCATAGAAGAAGCCATTGCTAATATCTTCTTTGAATGAGTGTGGGTACACTTTGGGATCCCACAGTCTATCATCACATATGGAGACAACATGTTCCTCAGTACATTTTGGTCCAGTCTCTCTTAGATGTTAGACACTAAGCTCACTAATTCCACAACTTTCCATCCCCAAATTGATGGCTAGATAGAGGTCGTCAACGGGATGACCATACACATTTTGCACATGTACAACTCAAAGAATGCATGCACATGCAATGAGTGCCTCCCCTATGTCCAACACAACTACAATCGGACTCTCGACAACTCGACTAGCCACAACCCCTTTCAAGTGGGCTTGGGATTCCCTCTGCTATGTCCCATTGATGTGGCCATACCATTTGCAGTGACTCAGGCAGATTTGGCTTATGTCCAGTTCGAAGCCGACAAGGAAAATAGCTTCATTGATCACATTCAACACATCTGCCAATAGGTCCATGACATTGGAAAAATCCAATGCTAAGTACAAGTAGCAGCATGATCAACATCAAGCGCCACAGAAGTTCCGGGTGGGTGAAAAAGCTTGGCTACATTTGCAGAAGGAGCTCCTCGCTAGGCCCCACCACAAGATTCACCCCCTTCGATATGGGCCATTCACCATCACCAGGGCTATAGGAGATAATGATTTTGATCCAACGTTCCCCCATTCCTTGGACTGCACCCAATTTTCAATGTGGATCGCCTCTGTCCATACTTTCCAACATTACTGAACACATCCGACATTACAAAACAACTCACACCAACAGAGTTAAATCTAGAATGAATGGAACAAGTTGCAACTAATTGGATCATGGACACACAGATCAAGAACACTCTCTAATAAAATATCCAACTGTATCGAGTTCTCAAATCCAACCAACTCCTGCACCAAGAAAAATGGCTCATTAGGGACCAAGTTCAGCAGAGGTTTCCTCATTCCATGGAGGAACTCAATGCAATGGACAACATTACTTCCTTAATGGGGAGGAATGATCTAGGTGGATATTGGTGGCCACCCACCTATTCCACGTGGACCTGCACCATTATTTCTTTTATTTTTTTAGTTTCCTTAATTGTAGCACAATTTACTACTTTTGGCAATTTGTTGGGTCATGAACTTCTCAAGCCATTTTGAGGCCCTAAACAATGGTTTTTGGAAATATTCCTGCAATATATTTTCTTGAAATCACATTTTTTAGTTGGAGTCCTCAAAGATATCTTTCCAAGGAGGTATCATGCACTTCAAACTGAGATAATATGACCAAGTTACGACCTTATGAAGTTGGTTTCCCAACTAACCGCAACAGGACCCATAAACTCTTGTTGCTACATCTCCTCGAGTTAGGGTTTCGGTTGTTTAGGGTTTGCTATTATTGTTCAATAATAAAAATTCCCTTGAGCCTCAGGGTAACTCAATTTAGAGGCATGTAGTCACCACATCTCTTCTCAAAGATAAGCTACCATCGCCCGAGCTAGTCTCATTTCCAAACTATTTGTAAGAAAATTTCGTTATTTGATTTTAATGAAAGTTAGTTTTATTTCTATTGCATCTCTGTATTTATGGTTATATCTATAATTTGTTGCATTCCTGTTTAAATTATTATCAATATGGGTGTACTCCCTTGTTGAAACAATGTTTAATACTGAAAGGGGGGGCATGAATCAATATTAAGGCTAATTTAACTTTTATGGCAATTTTCACACTGAACATTCATAGTTGGAAACTAACCATAAAACTCGTCAACAACTTATCATGAGGTAAAATATTATTTATGGTTATATCTATAATTTGTTGCATTCCTGTTTAAATTATTATCAATATGGGTGTACTCCCTTGTTGAAACAATGTTTAATACTGAAAGGGGGGGCATGAATCAATATTAAGGCTAATTTAACTTTTATGGCAATTTTCACACTGAACATTCATAGTTGGAAACTAACCATAAAACTCGTCAACAACTTATCATGAGGTAAAATATATAATTAACGTAAACACATACACCATGAAAATAAACACATATGACATAAAGGTTGTTGTGTGTGGAGCATGGTTGTTCAGAGGTATTTGCTTCAGCCAGATGTATACCCCAGGAAGTTTGTACACCCCTCCACGCGGGGGGGACTTGTCCCCCCCACGGGGGTCTGGGGGGGCCAATACCCCCTGGCTGGGGGGCCGAGGGCCAGCGGTCCCCCGGAAAGGGCTCAGGGGCAGCACCCCTGAAGCTAAAAATAGATGTAAATTTTCCTTGTAAAAGTATAGTAATTTCTAGTCAATCTGGGTTGTTCATTAGGTAGAACTTATGTTTAGTTTAGGGTTTCTTGCCCTAGAAGGCAACCCCTCTCTTTGTATGAGGGAATTGTATTTGAGGCTGTGTAATAGATGTATATTCTGTGTGTGAGCGAGAAACAGAGAGGTGAGACTGTGAGAGAAAAAAAGGGATATTACAACGGATTTGTTGTAGGTTGTGTCTCTTCATTTTGTTAGATAATAGAAAGGAAGGACTCGTTGTTCGGGGTGGAAGTAGCCCAAACTGGGTGAACCACGTATATCTGTGTCTCTCTTGTTTTATGAATTTTCTGTTTTTATATTTCTACAATATTTATGTGTTCCATTGCTCCGTAATATATAATTTTATAACAAAGGTTTAGCATGGAAACCCTTTGAGGAGAAAAACCACCAACACTTTTTATGATGATGTAAATAAGAGCTCCTACTCTTACATCAAATTTTGTTTGTAAGCCATCACTCATAGGAAGCACCAACTCCCTTTAGTTGCTTGCTAGCATCCAATCGTAGGAACTATAGACTCCCTTATTTTGTAAATACCTGATTAGCATACCAGAATAATTGAAGCACCAACTTCATGGATTTCTTGCAAGCACCAACTTGTAGGAGGCACCAATCCCCCAAATTTCTTTAGATACCCACTGAGATGGGAGCACCAACTTCCTCTATGCACGGTCCAACCCACACTTAATAAGGAACATAGTGCTCACTTTAATTAGCATCTACTCTACCTACTTTTAGCTATTTTTTCTCTTATGCCCTTGGCACTCTGTTCTTCTCAGTAACCTTCATTCATACTCATCCCATGCAACAATCTATTCTATGATCACTATGAAACAACACATTGTTCTTAGCACATGGCCCCTTCTATTTAATTGGCTCTCTCGGCCTCTCTTAGAAACATAGGCACACTCTCGGCCTTTCATTGCAGAAAAGGAACACTTGTCCTTCTCTCAACAATGCTCACACTCTAAGAGCTCTCCACTTAGTTCACTCAACAATGTTACTTCCCCCAAATGCACAACTATAATCCCAGGGTTTCTTCCACTACAAAATGGTGATGGTTGTTATATTTATATTCAATCACACTTCCCAATAGTCTACTTAGATACATGGTTGTCCGTGTTGTTACATAAAAATGCTTGGCTTCCGCAACAAATTTAAATAATTGGAATGGGCTTCGTTCACACAACCATTGTAGCTACATTAAATCAGAGAATTGGAACATGAGTGTATTTCCATTCTGAGAAATAAATCTCAATCAAACATGCATGAAAAGAGGCTCTCTATGCTTATTAACTTGATCATAGTGCTTATCTCGTACTCCTAGCATTGCTCTTCTAGTTTGTGATCAGAGCCTCTGCGCCTAGACATCTTTACGATTTAATTTTTCATAATGTGCAAGACATATCAAGCATGGTTGTTCTGGACAATGGTAAAATACAACACTCCATTCTCTGCTCACTCTGCAACAACACATTGTTCTTAGCACTCAACCTCTCTATTTAATTGGCACGCTTAGCCTCTCTGTGCATCAAAGGAACACTCGGCCTTATCTCAGGAATGCTCACACCCTAAGATCCCTCCACTTATCTCACTCAACAATGCTACTTCCCCCCAAATGCACAACTATAATCCCAGTTTTTGTTCCACTGCAATGGAGTGATCGATGTTATCTTTATTGTCATTCACACTGCCCAAAAATCTCCTCAAATACGTGGTTCGCCATGTTGTTACATCAAAATGTTTGGCTTCTGCAAACACTTTAAACAATGGGAATTGGCTTCGTTCACACAACCATTGCAACTGCATTAAATCAGAGAATGTGCACCTGAGCATCTCTTCCTGCTAAGAAATAAATCTCAATCAAACATGCATGCAATGAGGTTCCCCATTCTTATTAACTTGATCATAGTTATTATCTCATACTACTGGCATTTCTCTTCTGGTCTTTGATTAGAGCTCCTGCACCTAGCCGTATTTTCGATTTAATTTTTCATAACATGGAAGAAATATCAAGCATGGTTGTTTTGGAAAATGGTCAAATACCCGAGCTATTTTCTTCCCATCGTGTAATAAAGATCATATATGGTGAATTCTCCTTAAGATAGGCCCATTGAATCAGCTACGAATTTTGTGGTCATTGTTTCCTTAATTTAGAGCTCTTCACAGATGTAATTTACTTCATTTTCTTGACCTTCATTTAATTAGTTTCTGACTCATTTTCATGCTTAGTGGTGCTAACCTCTTAGATGGTTTCTCATAGTTCCATTTTCTTTTTTATTATCCCATAGGCTATGGTCACCAGTCGAGCACAAAACAATTGCAGTTGAGATCCTTGGTGCCTCTCCTTATTATAGCCCAGATGACTTAATTTCCACTCATTAAACCTTCTATGCCCTTGGACTTATTGCTACACAAAAACAAGTCTTGAAATTAACCTTATCTTTCATCCTTCCCTCCAGAATTATGTGTAGTGTGGGGTCCTTCCATTTCGTGCATTGGCCAATCAAAGTCCTACGAGGTTGAATTGTAATGCCACCACAATGTCTTCCTATCTTGATGCTTATTATTTATTTTTGGCCTGAAGGGCCATGGTCACCCAACTCTCAAAACCTTAATAAAACTATGCTCTATATGTGTCCTTCATCACTTGAGGAAACTCTCAAGTATCGATGAAATATTTAGTCTCCTTGGTTTGTTACCCTGATGCTTTTATCCCGACAATATAAACAATGCAACCTTGTTTTCCTCTAGGATGAGAAATTTGGGATGATGTGTCCTATGGCGTCCTCTAACTCTTTTCTCATTTGGTATTTATTGTGTATTGTCATGTTGACTTGTCTTGAAACTATCCTCTTAGTAGTTCTACTTTTCTCCTTTTAAATTACTTTGGGAAGAGTTGTCCTGTCCGGCCACCTAGGTTTACTTTCATTGGTGCTCAACTCTATTACTATTAGACTGACATGTCCCAACAAAATTGTCCTGGTCATTTTCCTTTTCTGCCTTTAATTTCCTCTGGGGTGAGCCATGTAGGCTTATGTGTCCCACGGGGTCTATCTGGCACATCTTCCTTTGGCCCATGTTGCGAAATGACCATGTGAGGCTGATGCTCATTCGACCTGGTAGTTCCTCTGTGCACCATTTATAATCTATCAGGGTCATATCTATGGGATGATGTCATGCTAGTGTGGTGACACATGTCACACATGTTTGGCCCATTATGGCACCCAAAATTATTGAATCTATCTTCCACGAGTCCCATGTACTAACATCATGCCAACATCACCTCGACCACTATCATCTAGGATAGTTTCAATACACAATTCCAATGTTCAACAGCCTTCCTTGACTCCCAAAATTGTGCAATAGTTCCTTATAGGCTAGATTGAACTGTTCATTTCACACTTTCAATCCTCAAGGTTTTCCCACAATCCTGTAGTGCGCAAAGAGCCCAGTCTCCCTTGGCTTCCATAATTGCTCAAAGGTGTCTCCACTATCCTTTGTCAATCAAAGCTCACTGTCCTCAAGAACTACACATATTTGGCTTCCTGGGCTCTTCGCTACCAAATCCTCCTTGCCTCTGAAAAATGCACAGAAATGACCTCCCTTAGCTTCACCTTGCACTAGCCACTGCTAACTTGAGCTGCGTAATCCTGTCTCCTAGTGGCTGCTGAGAAATTTTTTGTTCCTCTGTGAGGACTATGCTCAAAAGTTCCTCAGTAAATCCTAAGTTATGTTCTATGCAGTATCAGTGATCAAAAGCTCTCCCTTCTAATTTGAACTATGCAATGTGCAGTCATTGGGCCTTGTCTCCCAGCTTCTGACTTGTTCCAAGCTCATTCCATAGATGATAATGCACCATCTTAGAGTAGGAAATTTTTCAGATTGATGTCATCCTATCATGAGTGAATTGCAGGAACATCTACACTCTCAAGTAATGGTGATATGGTGACGAAGGAAAAGTACCACCAAAACATGCCTAAAGACTCACTTGTAGCTGAACCGACGAGTGAACTTATCGAGAGCAAGTAAAGGGACACAAGTTTGCAACCACTGCCCTAGACCAAAGACCACTGAAGACCTCACATCATCAAGCAACATGGAGGAGAAGAGAAGGTACATCCAAGAACACATCTGTCACTCATCAGCAACATTGGCTTGAAGCTAGTCCATGTCACCAGTGTCATGTCAAGTTTTGTCATGAGTTGTCAATTGCCACATCACTATTATGAGCCATGTCTATTGTGAATTGAATATAATGTAAAATGGAAGTCCTATGGACAAACGTGAATATGAAGAGTCATGTCACTTGAAAATTCATAGGAAGTTGAATAGTCATGAGGGTAGTCAAAGAGTCACAACAATCGAGCATCACCCCTTGGTTATATACAATCCCTAATTGTATTATCAAATGACTTTTCACCTTGGCTCCTCCCAGAAAGAATAGAGAGTTTCAGTCAGTTCTTTGAGGAGAAAGGAGTGGCTCTAATGTCTTGCTACTGGGGCTAGTCATGTAAAATATAAATATGTGTGTTGGAACTTTTTCTTGATGACATAATCCATTTTAGGCCTGTACGTTCCCATGCATGACTTATGAATGTTTGTAAGACTATTCTCTAAGCATTTGTATTTCATGTTTTCTTTCACATGTACTAAGATAGTTGAACTATTCCAGTTGTTTTAGTGGTTATATTATTGGGAATGTATTGTAATGGTTATCACTATTATCTTATCCTTGTGGGCTATTCGGTGGGATACTTGACATACCTTTCCTTAATTACTGAATATAATGATTGTCACATCTGTTGTGGAATATTTTGTTGGATGTTAGATGACTATTCCCATGTTCATTGGTTGTGACAACTGGCGTATCTGTTGTTGACTATTTTTTTGGATTTTGGACAGGCCTTTCTGGTTCATGTGTGTCTTTTCCTGGGTGGTACTATTACCTCTCAGTTTTCTCCCCCCCCTTTTGCAAAAAGAGAACCCAGACAAAGTTGCACTGCACACTGACCAGGCACACTCACCTTGTTGTTCAAAGACACCATTGCACCACTCTCTTGTTCCAACAGCTAGAACTAAGGTAGATATTTGAGTATTTGGAAATTGATCCTTTATACTGGATGGGACTCCTATGCCAAGCGGTGTGAGGAATAATTGGGACTTCATATCGGGGAGATCCCCTTGTTTAACGGATTTCCAGTCCCTCAAAAAAATGGTGCTATAAGGAGGGCCACACAATAGACCATGCCCGTAGAGTCTAGTTTGAATCTCTTATTTAAAATGGCTCTTCCGCAAATCATAATCCCTGGATGTTTTTCTCAAGAGCTTAATTGTACCATCCCTGTGAAATTTATTCATGACCTGTCCACATTTAAGTTCGATGGTGAGGGCGAATCAAATTTTCATGAGTATGTGTTTCAATTTGTCTAAATTTGTTTTTCTCATGGAATGGGTTCCAAAGATGTCATGGCTAGATTACTCACCCTCACATTCGAAGGCTGTTTTAACCAATGGTGTCATACATTACCCATTGCTTCTATCCATTCATTTGATCAGCTTGTGATGATTCTATATAAAGCTTTTGATAAGTATAACAACCAAGATTTATGTGAAAGAATCTGTCATTTAAGAATGAAGCCATATGAACTGGTTGAGGATTTTTATAATTAGTTCCTACAACTCTTTTGTGAAATTCCTAAAAAGAAATTGACCTCATGTTTCTTGAAATAAGAGTTTAAGTGCTTGGCTCATGTCTCCTTATATGGTGAGCCTAAACCTTTTGTTTTCCCTTCTTTCCCAACTCTCGTGGATCAGGAGGCACCTCAAATCACAAAGGAGGAACTTACTATGCCTTTTCTTCCCTATCCTCCTCCTTTTTTGATCCCAATTTGGGTTCCTCCTTGCGGTGATTGTAAAATTGGGAAATCTGTGAATCAAATCCCTAGTCCATGTTCTCATTCTTCTACTGCTTCAATGGAGGAAACTCTAGAATGGCTCATCAAGCCTACAATGAAGACTCGCTCCATTACACAAGATGATGTCACTATTCACAACTCTAATCTCAAGGCTGATCTAGATTTCCGTTATCCTCTATCCTCTTCCCATCCTCACACTTTGTACCATGACCCACTTCATCAATTTGATTCACCAACTAGTTCTTCACATTCTATTGATTCTCAAGTTGTTGGCTCAAATTGTGATCACGTACAAGGTAGTCACATTATGCATGTAAAGGAGTATAAAGGTGATGGAACTTTCAATTTTTCCTCTCGGTTTTAAAATCTTCCATGTCAAAAATTTGAGTCTCCATTCTTGAATGGTTCTCAATCTGCTAATCTCGGTGGAAAATCTAGTATAATCAATTCTTTCAATCAACCACCAACCTTGGATGGTAATCATCCCAATGATTATAACTCTATTTCCATATTCTGCAATGAATGCCCAAGCACATATGTAATATCCCCAATTTTGTGAGCACGGAAGTCACTAAGGAATTTTTCCCAATTTTAGTAAATATTAATTAAAAAGGGAAAAATATTATTAAAGAAAGGTAGCTAGTATTATTTTATTGGAGAATAGAGACAAATTATTACTTTATTAAATGGCGGAAAAAGTGACTTAGTGGAAAATGGCTTGCACCAATAAAATAATATTATAAAAAAGAAGTCTAGAGTCATGAGGAGAATGAACTCATTTTTTGGATTATCTTTGGTCATTTTACAATTTCAACATTAACTCTCTTGAGCTGCTTAGCCAAGACAACTGTGTTGTTTAGCAAAAGGTATTTCCAAGAAAAAATTCCACCTCTACCTTTGGTGAACTTCATTTGTCATCGTAGGTGAGTAAGAAGTCCATCTTAAAGCTTCTCTAGCTGCTACATTCCAGACCATTTCCAGCTAGAGCATGCTTCCCTTAGGGCGTAAAAGGAAATTTGAAGAGGATGAGAGAAGGTGGAAAATAATGTAGTTTTTGGCTAGAGAATTTGTAGAAATTTATCCATAGGAAGTGTGATTGTTTCCTTCGCAATTTGCAGCACTGGGAGCGCTGCATTTTGGACGGCCAAATTTATCATTTCAAGGGTTTCTTGATAGCTACTGTGTAGACCTTTGATAGAGATATTTGGAGAGTTGAGGCTAAGGACAAATAAAGAGACTCGAAGGAGTGATTTGTAGGGATGAAGAAGATTTTTCTAGTAATTGATTGGCCTTGTACAACAAAATTATTTCTACATGGTATTTTTCCATCTAGTTACAACCATACACATTTCTTGGGTTCACCGGGGCACATTGGATTCAGCCCAAACCCTTTATGGGATTTTGTGGATTTGTTAAGAGAAGTCTCTAGCTAATTTTATATAACTTTATGCGCAATATTCAAGCTTGAAATCCATATTCTTATAACAAGGTGAATTGTGAGTTAGTTGAGGAATTTGCATGATTTGGTGGGCTCAGTTTGGCTTGGAGTTCAGCCAAACCCTTTCTAGGTATTTCTTGAGTTTTAGACAAGATTTTGTGGCTAAAATTTCAAATTGATCTACACATTCTTTATCACAGAGTATTTTATTCCCTTTCTATTGTATGAATTGTTGAAGCTGGGTACTGCATTATCTCTCACATGCCTATGCAGTTCTCTTCAGATATTTTTGTGTGGAGTGTTAGTTGGAGGATTTAGGGGTTGAGTTGTTAGGATTTCATTTGGAGGGATATTGTGGGGAGATTTCTAGCATTTTGGAGCAACAATTCATCATTTTTGGCTACAGGTGAAGCATTCTAGTATTTGAGGGGGGCCAAGTTCTTTGGAATCGAATTTGGAGGGACAAAACCAAAGAAAACCCTTTCTAGGTTTTTTTGGGTTTTTGACAAGGATCACATCCCCAAATCTACAAAAAAAATTGGGTAGTTTAGAGGGGCCAAATAAGGGTTCCAAGTGAGCTAGCAGTGCAGAAAAGTTAGGCCAGCGTAGATTCCTGGAGGGACAAACTATTGCAACAATTGAGAATTGGGAGATTGATCACTTGGGGCTTGTAACTTGCCTTGAGAAAACTCAGGCACACTCCTTCCAATTTTATTATATTCCAATAGTTTACTTATAATAAAAATTGGCCATTTTGGGTGTTTCAGAGCATTTTTCTATTCATGGGTGTTTGCTAAAATTTATTATATTGTTATTTTTATGCATGTCTTTGATTCTCCGTAAAATTTATGTTTAGAAAATTATAGTGGTATCATAGAATGATCTTGGCTAGCTATGGGGGATCCAACAAGTTCATGGAGGATTTGACAATGCATTCATAGTGACTTGTGAATTTATGGGCACTTCGATGATACTGAAAGGGAAGAGTACACAAGGGATCATGGAGCAGTTGATGAGGAAGAACTGATTGTTGAGGAGGCAAAACCATCAAGTCCTAGAGAGGATGAAACAAATGATACAAAGCCAGCAAAAATCCAAGTGTGTGAAAGCACAACCCAACAATACGAAACCCCTACATATGGCCAGTTTGGTCATCCTACCATGCCTCATTTTATGGACGAACCAGAGAAGGAGAACCATAGTAAGGATGAGATCATGATGTAGGGGAGCACATTTATAGTGTGAGACTGTTACACAAGAATAGTGTCCACTCGGATGCTACTATTCCCACTAAGATGGGTGGCTATACTAGAAACAAAAAATAAAAGTCTATTATTGATTCCTTTTATGAAAATAGATGAGAAGAGAACCAAGAGGGCCAACCTGAGTCTTGCTCTTGATTTCCTCTCCTTCTTGATAGAGTTTTGCCACTTCTTCTTTGTCTACTTAGCTTCAAAAGGACCTGTGGAATCACAACAACATACTACTATGCAAGAAACAAGGATCTAAATTCTTAAAAAAAGTAGGATCAGATGTGCATTAACCATATACAAGCATATATAAACAAGTACACAAGAATATGGAAGGAAACACGAATAGCTTTATTCAGATGAAAATTAGCAGGAAGATTACAACCATGTGCTCTAACCCAGCATCGCCCTCCAACTAAGAAGCCCTTCTTCACCTCAAGCAAAGCTAGATCACCCAACACTGATAATGTACACTAGAATACCAACAACACTTCTCTATAAGATACAAAATTCCAGCCTTTGGATCTCTATGACGAGGGATCCATATATAGATGATTACAGAGAGGTGAGTCATCTTTTAGGATATTGATTAGTTTCCTCTCTCTGATAGTTCCTGCTTCCACTTGGATAATGATGATCCCTTACTCATCCCTGGTCTAAAATGGAGTGGCAAGTGTGGGGAGGGAAGCTTCTAGAAGATTCCATGATCTTCCACCTCGCATTTTTGTCCTTGCCATTTGTCCATTCCCGACCATCACACCCTACAGAGGAGAAAATCAGTATTCATCACACCCTCTACATTGGGAAGTTGATATGCATCGTACCCTCTGGATTGAGCTTTCAGTATGGTCCAGTTTTGACAATTTATGAGCAATTTTCAGTGGAGAACTTCTGGGAGATCATGTAATCAGTTGACCTTGTTACTTTAGGTAGTGAAGCAACACTTTTAGGGACTTAAGAGCCCTCAGTTTATGGACATTTGAGATTGGGTTTGAAGTGCCCAAAAATGTATATAATAATTTCCCCCTAAAGCATGAGGTTGTTAATCTTTTTTGATGTCGGGTGAAATGCTTTATTATGAGGATCCGAAATTTTTCTGAGCTGGAAGGCGACCTATAATAAGATACAATACAATACATTATTTTGACAACTTTTTTCATGATCTAGCTGAGGCGGTAATTCCCATACTCAACTTTATAAATTCATTTTTCATGTACATATGACAGATGATCATCTGTGTGATAGACTGATGATATGGAGCCATTGTCCTTTGATTTGGATGATCATTTGTTCGGCAATGATGTACACTGGATGTTTTTATATTCCTCAATATATCGCAACCCAGATGGATGAAACTAGATCTGGGGTGTTCAAAACTCGTTCAATCTTCACTTGGAGTACAAGTCGATCCACGTGAAAAATGTTCTGGAGTGGAACATGGAAGGACATCGCGTAATTACCAACCAATGATGTAAGATGTTATCTGGCGTGAGAGGAATCACCAATAATGACAATGACCCTGAAGGTACTATAATACAATTCATGTGGTGTGAAAAGGGACTTGGCATCGAACACCATGTAAAATCTCTCGGTCGAAGGTCATTGATGTAAACCTGTCGCCGAAAGTGAGAAACTTGCCATTGAGGCATGCAAGCTTCAAAGTACTGAAAGGGTTGTTCCTAAGTCAACTTCCTAGATAATGCTTTGATGTCGACAAGAAGCGACCCATCATAGGAGGGCCTTAAGGAATCGTACATCACTGACACGAAACGAAGAAAATGATTTTGGAGGTGAAAACAAACTGACAATATAGGGTTCATGGTGGCGGTCATGAAGGAATGAAGCACGAATGTATTGCAGTGGGCGAGACACAGGTGAATTGTCTGAATGACTTCTCTTGAACATATCGGCGACACTGAAAATTTATTGGTAGCATTAACCCCAAAGATGGATGGCATGATGGACCAATGGTGATGACCAGTGAATCAAACAACCCAACCCGACATGGATTCGGAAGGAAAGTGTCATGTTCAAGAGCGACTTGCTACCAATAAAGTTTCTTCTTGTTTTCTTCGCAATTTTCCCCAGTCATTGCTGACCAGTACCTCTTTATTTTTATCAAGATTGAGGAGGATAACATATGCCTATTCTAAAATCCGCCCTTCGGGCGAACCTGTCGCTATATTTTAGCAGGCCTAGCGACAGTGAAACTCATTCTCGTCCTGTTGGATGAGTTTGTCGCTATTTGGCTTTAATGAGTTTAACGACAAAGATAACTCGGCCTCTTTCAATTTTAAAGAGTCTAAAAGAAATGCAAAGAAGACTCTAAAGATTCTTTTTCATTGTATAATCCCTTAAGTCCGAAAAATCATAAAATAATATGAAAGGGATGAATTTTCGATAGTTTTAACGAGCCGAACAAGACACGCGCTCAATCTTTTTGTGTAATAATCCCTTAGGTCCAAAAAGATTAAAATCTAGAGGAGGGATAGCACTTCTGATGTCTTTTAACGAGCTGGAGAGGCCAATCGCTTGGCAATCTTTTCATATTTTACGAGTCAAGTGAAAAGAGCTTAAAGAAGACTCGTTTTCGAGGAATGAGTGATGGTTTCGGGTAGCAACTGATTCCAGCTAAGATTTGGAATTCTCCGATCATGGCTGTGTTACAAGGATGACTAGCAGAATCACTCTTCGCAGATGTTCCTCGAAGGGGTAAACAATCATATGGGGGTGAATGATCAGCTAAAAACATAGTTGAGGTGATGGCAAGAACATGACCAAGGCTCAAAAGATGGTGATAAGGAATTCACAATGGTTATTTACTAGTTCATGTTTTAATGAGATTAAACGATGGGGGGAAAAACTTGCTCATGACTTATGTTTATTTTTTAACGGGCTTGAACTATGTGCTAAAACTACTTGTGGAAAGTTTATTTTTTAACGAGCTTGAACTCTGCATCAACATTGCTTGCCAGTCGTATGATAAGAAATGTCTCATTCGAGATGCCATTTTGTAGGAGCTTACATCTCTCAAGCTTTGCCCGAGATCCTTTCTTTATGTAAGTTAGGAAACGACTAGCCTTATGGGTTTAAAGGATTAGAGGTCCTAAAAATTTAAAAAATAAATAGTCGTTGTTCACTTGCATGCGGAAAGGTTTGCATGCCCCCAAGTATAGCGAAAAATTTCCAAGTTACCAAGAAAATTCCATCCACGTAGCAGACAGAAAGCTTCCGTGGCGATGTCTACCAAGATAGACAAAGCGGAGTGGTGTGACCGCATGCCACTTTGCATAACCTTAACGAAGGTATCTTATTCCAGTCCAATCCCATTCCTGTGAGGACGGGTGTCAGACTAGTCATATATCCCTCACGGAAATCCACTCTGTACCCAAGGTTTTCCTACTGAAACAGACGAGGGTGCATGCCCCCTAGGTTTCAGTCACATCTTCCTGAATCACTTGCGCTCATCAAGTGGACGGACTGGAGATCGATGAGACATTTCTTGTGTGAAAAGACCATCTAGGGATGACATTTGACTAGTTTCAATGTGTGATCCAAGGAATGACATTTGGTCCATGAGCTTGACCATTCTGCATTCGTGCAGAAAACAGATTACTCTAAAGAGTGAGGATATGATGGCTCCCATCCAATAAATATAGTCGTTTCCAAGGAGTAGATTATAATCTAAAGGTCCTTCAACTACCATAACGTTCATGTGAACAATTTTACTTCTCAAAGTAATGGGCACATTTGGAAGGATCCCTAAAGGTTAACTGGTTCCCTTGTCGAAGCCTGTTAGATTTCTCATTTCAGGCAAAAGTGATGGCGAACCAAGCGCTTTCCAAGCAGTTGAGGAAAGGATACTCACAGAAGCCCCTTCATCAATGATGGTACCAACCATGACCATTATGTAAGTTTGTAAAATGATTCTGAATGGTACATTGGCTGGTAAATGGGGTCTGCCTAGTAGATTCCAGTCGAAGGAAACAACTAGGTTGCTTGGTGGTGGGACCGAATAGACGATCGGATATGGCTCTGATGAACTTCCTTCCTGCAGTAAAGGAACAGAGGACTGCCCCCAAGCTCATCGGAGTCGGTGTTGATGAAAATAATTTGAACGTTATCGTTCTCTTTCTCTTCAGTGATGGTATCATTCGAAGATGAATACTCTGAAGGCAATACCGGGTCAACTACTGTATCGACCCTTTGCCTTTCATTTAGTATGGATTCCGAGGGTTCATTTTCAATGATAGGTGCTTCGACTGACCACAAGGATGGGCCAGCTGGATTTTCGATCGGTGGAGGGCTCAGCAAGAGTTTTTGATATCCAGGAGGAAGTCGTAATGGTGAAACCAGACGATTATCTAAAACTCTTTTAGCCTCTTCAAGGAAGGGACAACGGTGGATGGAGTGATTGCCTTCACACAACTTAAAAGGATGTTTAGGATTCCTTCTTTGTCCATGTGCTTCACTTTCACTGGTTGATGGTGAGTATTCAACGTGATCGCTAGAGGTTGATGCTACCAGATTGTGAAGACGAGGAGACCAGTCCCCTAAGATCCAAGGGATGTAGGGACAATCTCGGTGATAGTGGTCTCCATTGCAAATGATGCAAGGAGATTTAGGTTTTGATTGTGTGGTGTGTGAATTTTCGCTAGACGATATTTGGTTGATCCCTTTCGATTTTGGTTCCTTTTTCTTCTTTTCCTTTTTCTCTTTCTGCTTCTTCTTCTCAGTTACTTGACTTTTAGCTTTATCGGCTTGATAAAACGAAGAAGAAGGAGGAGATGGAGAATCATACGAAGTAGAAGGTTGGGAGGCAACTCTAGTGTCGTCTATTTGCTGATTAGACTTTTCAAGAATTATGGGATTCTGAATGTCATAGGTAGAGAAGAGCTATATCGGCAAACCAATTGTCAATCCTGGAAGTGACAAAGTGGCCATAGGGGGTGGACCAACATCTCCTCAAGAGGAGAAGGGAGTAGGATTTCCTTCACGGGGAAATCCTTGGTTGGTAGACTCCATTTTCTCAACCTGAAGATCAACGGGGGAATTTGTGATGTTATTCCGATTAAAATAAATTTTTAGACACTTGGACACAACTTGTTTTTTCTCAATTTTTCAAGAGTAAAGAAAAACAAAATATGACTCTAGTCACTTCGATTTTTATTGAGCTTGAAGTGACAAGCACTCAGAGGACCTTTTCCTTTAAGGAGTCTGAAAAGGAGCAAAATGGACTTCTCTGGAGATCTAGGCATAGAGGATTACCAAACCAATCATAAAACTATAAAATACTTTTTACGGTATGGCAGTCAATCTTCCAGAATGTTGTGTTCGGTGCATTAGGATCGATTGGGTGGCATACACAGCTTCCTAAGGATAAAGGATATAGCCTATTGTGGTCTCCCAATATATATGCAACGATATGTGGGAGCACAAGTCCGTACTGGCACTTGACGTCTCAGATTGGAGGAATCAGCCAACCAGCACTGAAAGCAACAGTTACTAGGCTTTACGACGCCGAAATACGTCTCTAGCCTAGACCTCTAGATGTTGTGTGTTAAGTTCCAAAGTGTTGTTAGATTCATTGGATTTATTTGAAGTTGATATTGCTTAACAATTTGCCTTTTAGGTTCACCACGTGATGTATGTATAATTCCTAAATGCAGTTTAAGATGATAAACAAACATTTTATCTTCTTTCAGCAATGAAAATCCTAGCTACTAAAGGGAACAAAGTCAAGCATCTTTTATTCACAGAGCACAGAGCACACGCTAATATGCACAGTCCTAAATCAAGCCAAGCATTCAAAACGCAAATGCACATGCATGTATTTGTTTTTCAACTCTCTTAATGTGTAAATGACGCTAAGAAATCTATGTGCAAAACTAAATTACTTTTAAAGTGACTGTACTCAACAAAATTATTTTTCAAAATGAAGTGAAAGCAAGAGAGACACTTTAGGATTTTGAAACGGAAATTGCTTTTCGACACTTTTAAAACTAGTAATTCAAATCCTATGCAATAGTAACTGTATAATCGACTATATAAAACAATGGAATTTCTTTCTAAAACTGAAAGCGACAGCTATGACACTTTCAGATGTAGAGACGACAGTTCGACTATGCTACTTTTTGCAAAAGAGAACTAAAACGATGCACAATACATAAAAAACATTTATAGTTATTTGCACTAAGGAGGCAAAATAATGCAAGAGAAGGGGGTATTCATAGAGGTACACTAACTACAGTCAACAAAACTCTTGAATACGACTGAAAATAGTGAGAAAACTCCACATTCGGAGGGTAAAGTCAATCCTCCCTGACCATCACACCTATTACACAATGAACTCAGTATGCAACGCACCTACTCCATTCGGGAAGTGCGATGCATACAGGTTGCCTTGAAGGCAGGGTGCGATGGTAGTAGTGCGAGACTTTGAAAGAGATTTAACTCACAGTTTGCAATCTAGTTCATGTGTTTAGGCTGAATGATTAAGGATCAGTGTATGTAAAACACAGGGGTGATCTAAGAGGTTACTAGAGCCACCACATAGGGCAATTAGATTGCTTGCAGATATATTGTTTAATTCATAAAAAAAACATGGAGATTGACTGAAGCAGCTTTGATATACTTTGCATTTGTATGACAAATGCAGTTTGAAGGCTAGTTGGCTTGATGTCAGGCTCTGTTTGTATGTTTATAAAAGAAACAAGGATAGATAGGCTAACAAGTAATCTAGTCACTCCCCAGTGGAGCCACCATTTTGTTACAGAGGAATAGTGTCCACTCGAATGCTGCTATTCCCACTAGGATGGGTGGCTATCTTAGAAGCAAACAATCGAAGTCTACTATTGATTCCTTTTATGAAAATATATGAGAGCAGAACCAAGAGGACCAACCTGAGTCTTTCTCTTGATTTCCTCTCCTTCTTGATAGATTTCTTCCGCTTCTTCTTTGTCTGCTCGGCTTCAAAAGGACCTGTTTAATCACAAAAACATACTACTATGAAAGAAACAAGGATCTAAATTCATAAATAATGTAGGATTAGAAGTGCATTAACCATATACAAGCATATGTAAACAAGTACACAAGAATATGGAAGGAAACAAGAATAGCTTTATTCAGATGAAAAGTAGCAAGAAGATTACAACCATGTGCTTTGAACCAGCACCATCCTCCAGCTAAGAAGCCCTTCTTCACCTCAAGCAAAGCTAGATCACCCAACACTGACAATGTACACCAGAATACCAACAACACTTCTCTATAAGATACAAAATTCTAGCCTCTGGATCTCTGTGATGAGGGATCCATATGTAGATGATTACAGAGAGGTGAGTCATCTTTTGGGATCTTGATTAGTGTCCTTTCTCTAATAGTTCCTTTTCCCACTTGGAGATTGATGAAATCTTACTCATCCCTGGCCGAAAATGGAGTGGCAAGTGTCAGAGGGGAAGCTTCTAGAAGATTCCATGATCTTCCATCTTGCATTTTTGTCCCTACCATTTGTCCATTTCTGACCATCGTACCCTACAGAGGAGTAAATCAATATGCATCACACCCTGTACATTGGGAAGTGGATATGCATCACACCCTCTGCATTGAGCTTTCAGTATGGTTCACTTTTGACGATTTATGAGCAGTTTTCAGTGGAGAACTTCTGGGAGATGATGTAATCAGTTGACCTTGTTCCTTTAGGCAGTGAAGCAACACTTTTAGGGAATTAAGAGCCCTCGGTTTATGGACATTTGTGATTGGGGTTGAAGTGCCCAAAAATGTCTATAATATAGAGTAGGGGGCATTTTTGCTGGTGGAGACCGGGCTTTAGATGTCACGAGCTTGAGGAGGAGGTTGAGCGTGAGAGTGTGCAGGATGGTGAGGATCACATTGATATAGCCAGTGTGGCATAGGAGTCACCATTGTTGGATACCTCTTTGATAGCACCAGTTGACACCTTGGTGGAGAGAGTAGAGCCTACACCCCTAGAGCCATATGTTGATGAGGTTTTGTGCCTAGGTGAGATTCTAGGAGACATAGAGGTACCTAGATCCAGGACTAAGTTCCTTGACGACAGCCACCTACAACAATAGGGAGAACACATAGAGGGTTGTAAGCTAGTCATGGAGGGGAGGTTTGTGACCCATATAGAGACCATGTTGGAGGAGAAATAACAGTCATCTTTTCAGCCAACCACCAATTTAGAGCATACAAACGTACAGACCTTCACTAGATCCAACTCACATCATTAAGGGCTTACTAGTAGGAGCTACAACTCACATCATGGAGGGCTTACTAGTAGAGTGGTAGTAGAAATAACGACTTGAATAGGATGCATGTTGATGCATATGGACTCAGTATTAGACCTTGACATCCACGGGTGTATAGGGGTATACAATGGCACACAAAAATATGCGGAGGAGTACGAAGGTTTACATTGGTGCACAACGGTGTGCAGGGTTTCATCATGGTGTAGGAGGATTGGTTCACATATTAGTGCATTTCCTCATAGAGTGATAGACACATCGATACAAGAGGGATATAAGTTGATCTAGGATAATGCAACAACATGTAGTAGGGTCTGGTGGTGCATAGAGATGTGCGATTGGATGCAGTTGTATGACAGGAAACACGATGATACATGCTTATATTTTTTAGTGTGCAGGGTTGCATTATGGATAGAGGGGGTTCTACTAGCAAGGAGATTCCTTGACGACGATGTTAGGCATGTCATTAGAGTCGACATAGGTTGGGAGAGAAAATCGGTCATGGGATGGGTTGAACGTATCCACATGGGTTCTTGATCATACACATTAGAACCCAAACATCTTCCACTCATTGGCACCACGTACAGTTGTGGGGAGCCTTGTTGTGTTCGATCTAGGCCCATTGTGTGGATAGTAGGACTTCGAGGATTTTCCTGAAACGCCGTTATGAGATTCAGTGCCTTAGGGGCACGATAGATATTATACAGTGGAGGAACAGGGTAAGTGTGTGAGTTGATAGCCACAGGTTGGGAGATGAGGTGATCTTCTGCAGGGGTGGCATATTGTTCATCACTGAGCTTACACCTGGGGAGTTGGTCACGCGGGTTAAATGTGAGACAATTTCCACAAGGCAAATTAGGATCCTACATGAGGAGAGGATATTGTGTATGATCGAGACAATTTTCCAGTGGGTGTGTGGGCTCCGTAAACTATATTGGCACATTATCGAGAGGATGGGTTGCAGACTTAGTGATGATGGTTAGAAGGAGCAAGATGGATCCACATATATTAAGTTGATTTTGAGTATCAGAAACCCATCTATTTGCTACATTCAAGGGGTAGCTATTTGGCACATGCAATTTTCAATGTTCATCAGTAATATGCAATGGAAGGAACATGGAAGTTTAGCTTGCATTAGATTAGTTCATGATATATGGAGCATATATATTTATTGCATGTAGGGACTAGAGACGAGGCACAAATGGATTCCAATAGCTCTCAGAGCTATGTCGCAGAAGGTCTCGCTACGGGATTTGGGGATTCAATTGGTTGATATCACTCTGTCTCATGATGAGTAGAGTCATGGAAAAGAGTGATCTAGTTCACTCTTCGGTTGACAAATGGGGATTTGCAAAGGACTTCATTGTATGGAAAGTAAGGATTTCCCTATTACTGCATAGGTTTGGGGTTACCTTTGGATGGGTAGGCTTTGGTATCATGCAGATGCCTGCATAGGATGTGTTTGGCATTTATCAACATTTCACTATTGGGTTCTAGGAGAGTAGGATATGGTATGTGCATGATGGGAAGTCAGTTGTAATTAGGGTGGGGCAATGTCAAAATGGTCTCATATTTTTTAGATTATCATGGGACCCGGGTATCGAGGGATTCATTTATGATAAGATGGTGTAGGGATTTAGGGTCACTCAGTGGCACATTTTGGACCCTGGCATTGTTTACAGTGATAGTTTGCTAAGTAGAGAAATAGCGCTTGTTCGAGTATTGGTTGAGGACAAGAAATTTTTGGTGCAAAGGACTATAATATCCCTAATTTTGTGAGAATGGGAGTCACTAAGGAATTTTATCCAGTCTTAGTAATATTAATTAAAAAGGGGAAAATAGTATTAAAGAAAGGTGGCTAGAATTATTTTATCAAACAATAGTGACAAATTATTATTTAATGAAATGGTGGAGAAAGTGATTAGTGGAAAATGGATAGCACGAATAAAATAATATTAAAAAAAAATAATTCTAAAGGCATGAGGAAAATGGAATCATTTTGTGGATTATCTTTGGTCATTTTACAATTTCGAAATTAGTTCTCTTGAGTTACTTAGCCAAGACAACCATATTGTTCAGTACAAGGGATTTCCGAGCATAAATTCCACCTCTACATTCAGTGAAATTCGAGTGTCACCATAGGGGAGTAAGGGTTCCACCTTAGGGATTCTCTAGGAGCTACCTTACAGACCATTTCCAACTGGAGCGTGCTTCTCTTAGGGCATAGAAGGAAATTCAAAGAGGCTAAGAGAAAGTGGAAAATAGTGGAGTTTTTGGTCAGAAAATTTGTAGAGATTTATGCATAGGGAAGGCAAGTTTATCCTTGGTGATTTGCAAGGCTGGGAGTGTTACATTTTGAAGGGTTGAATTTATAATTTCAGGGGTTTCCTGAAATCTACTAGGCAAACATTTTGACACAGTGATTTAGAGAGTTCGGGCTAAGGATGAATAAAGAGGCTTGGAGGAGTGATTTGTAGGGGTGGAGGATATTCTTCTAGTAGTTGATTTTCCTTCTACAATACAATTATTTCTAAAGGGCATTTTTCCAACTAGTTAGAATCATACACATTTCCTGGGGTCACCGAGGCACATTGGATTCAGCTCAAACCCTTTCTAGGTTTTGTTAATTTATTGAGAGGAGCATGAAAATAATTTTCTAGAACTTTTCAGGTAGTATTAAGGCCTGAAATCGTTATTCTTATAGCAAGGTGAATTGTGAGTTAGCTGGGGAATCTGCATCGCTTGGTGGGATCAGTTTTGGTTGGAGTTGCATCAAACCCTTTCTAAGTATTTCTGAGGATTTAGAGAGGATTATGTGGCTACAATTTCAAGGTGATATGAGAATTGTTGAGCATAAAATATTCATTACGTTACTATTGTATGAATTGTTGAATCTTGCTACTGCATCATTCTCACAGGCCTACGCAGTTCTCTTGGGTGATTATTGTGTGGAGTTCACTTGGAGGATTTATGGGCTAAGTTGTTAGGATTTGATTTGGAGGGTGATTTTTGAGAAATTTCTAGCATTTTGGAGCAACAATTCATGATTTTCTGCTATAGGTGAAGCATTCTGGTATTTTAGGAGGGCTAAGTTATTTGGGGTTGAATTTGGAGGGCCAAAACTAGAGAAAACCCTTTTTGGGTTTTTCTGAGTTTTTGACAAGGATCACATTGCCAAATTTACAAAAAAAATTGGGCAGCTTTGAGGGGAAAAATGACGGTTCCAAGTCAACTAGCAGTGAAGAAAAATTGGGCCAGCATAGAGTCTTGGAGGGAAAAACTATTATAGAAGTTCGGGATTGAGAGATTGATCACTTGGGGCTTGTAGCTTGTCTTGAGAAAAACCATGCAGACTCCTTCCAATTTTATTGTACTCCAACAATTTATTTATAATAAAAATTTACCATTTTGGTCGTTCTAGAGAATTTTTATGTTCATGGGTGTTTTCTAAAATTTATTGTGTTGTTATTTTTGTGCATGTCTTTGATTATCTCTATAAAATTTCTACTTGGAATATTACAATGTCATATCATCTTTCGGTCCCTCATGAATATTTTAATTTAGATCTAGAATATGCTTCGGTCAAAGAAGATGTTCATATCAAAAATTCCCCATCACCTCAATATCCCTCGTATCCTACCATTCACAACAAATCCACTTGTGACATAGATAATCCATGTTCTTTTGTTTCCTCATCCAATGATTTATCCCCTTGATTGACACAAGGGAGTAAGGTTTTCCATGATGAAATTGAAAACAATCAAAACACAATCCAACCACTCATCATCTCTTATTTTGCATGAAGACAACTCATCAAATCATCTTTCTCATGAGATCTGTACAATGCATTTATCTTTGAATGTGCTATCAAAATATCCTCTTTAATTAAGTAATATGATTGTTGAAGATGAAAAATCTAGTTAAACCTTCGACAAAGATGCTTGTCATCTAGAGAGCAGTTTTGAAATCAACAACAACAATAATCCTCAAACTATGCAGGATCGAGTTCAAGCTTCAAAATGTGTTTCTATAATCCTTGAAATTTTAGGGACCTACCAGGGAGTCGAGGCACTTCAAATTCCTTTGATGGTTATGTCAGGATCTCGCGACTCTAGTAAGCCCCATGAACTAAATCAGATCTAGTTTCTCTCATGCAATACATCTATCTGCACGGTTTCGCTCAATGTAAATTTCTGCGTGAAAAATGTTTGGTAATCTAGGTGTGGTCTTTCGAATTTTCAATTTTTTACTTTGGACCAATCTGTTACAATTCATTCTTCTTCAAGAAAATCTCTCACATCAAAGTTGTGTTGGGAATGTTCATCTCTCATAAAGTTATGGAACTATGAAGTTGATAATCTCAAGGACTCTCTTTGCCTGCAAGAATCATACTTATCAAATATATCCCTTAATGGTAAGCTCCCCGGTCTTCTTGCGCATCTTATATGGCCAATTTGTCCTCTCATAACACCAGAAATATCCTTGAGTCATTATTAATGCACAAGTTGTTAAACGAATCAAGTTCTTCTCCATTCAGCATGTCCCAACCAGTCTCATGCATTCGTGGTGCTAGCATTCTTTTTAAACTCTTTTGATGACTACAATGCCTGTACAATTTTTTACAAGTCTCAAAAAGGTGTTATATCATATATGGCTCATATGGAACTTGGTTCAATTGTTCAGCGCATTCACAATATTGTTCAAATTGGTTTTTCTTTGTTTATTGCAAACTGGGAATTTGATGGCTGAAACAATTCATCTGACAAATTGTCTGTCTTTGGTAACTGTTATTCATCTTATCATTTCCCCATCAACACGTCCAATGACAGTTGTTTCACCCCCTTTAATACTCACTATTCAACATCTCTCTATTCATATTTTTGTCACGTAAGGGAGGCACTTCAACATTCTCTAATGGTTATAGTAGGTCCTCACTATCTTGGCATGATTGTTGAGAATTATCAGATCTATTTTCACTTTTAATATTCCCAATTTTTATCCCGCTTCTTGAATCAAAAATTTATTTGTTCCAATATTATGGTGTTTTCAAGAGGGCCATCATCAATTTTACGATCCAATCATTGAATGGTTGGAACAATCTTACTTGGAAAGCTATGTAACAAACAACAAGTTTTGAGCATTCCTCATTCTTTCTAAGGAGCTCAGCATAAACAAATCTATATCCTTAAGAAGCTTCCGAGGTTTATCGAAAAATGGTATTCATCAAAAAGGTAAGCATGCAGATTGGATAAAAGTAGTGGGTGTGAAACACATTTTTTCCCAGAGGAAAGACCTTCCTTTTCTTGTGCAATATTTTCAAGTTTTTGTATATTTTCTTGCAAAATACTTTATATTTGTTTTAATCATCCATATCCTTATGGATGAAGGTTAGGAATGATTATGGTGGCTTCACTGGAAATTTTGAGGAACACAGTGTGCAACTTAGTTGGGGCCCCAATGAAGCTGAGTTTGCTTGTCGAGAAGATTTCCGAAAATGGTTGTGTGAGGGAAAATATGGACTCATGATGAACTGGAACTATGATCAAATACTTAAAATATTTCAAAAAAACGGAAGCCACAGACCATTAGAAAAAAACGCAAACCATTACCCTCTAAGTGACTATCCCAAGACAAGAAACGATAAGTGCAACACTTGGGATATACTTTAGGATGATCCTAACGAAACTTGTGTGACAATTCTCAAGACGTTGTGTATGAGTGCAATAGGTGTTTACATGGCTAGGAAAACTTGTATACATAAGGATCACCTTATAAATCACCAGGAAGGTTCGTAAAACAGGACATAATGGACAAACATGCCAAAAGAAGATAGTTGATCGAATAAGCGAAAGGGAGAAAAACACTTAGAGGAAACACATGGAATAAATTTCAGTGCTTGAAACCATACATGTCATTGAAGAGATAATGATATCAAAATGATAATAAATCCTTCATGCTACACTAAGAAGTGTATTTCAAAAATATGTTCTTTGTTTTCCATGCCTCCCCTCTAAAGGGTTACACATTAGATGGGGTCTTCATGAGGTCCTCATCTTCTGTCATACCCTTGGTTCCTTGGTCTTCTTATATGATAACTATATCTTCTCCTCAGCTCATTGAGGGTCATCTAGCAGTTCATCCTTCTTAATCGCCTTCTTCATCATCTTGTCATAGCATAGAAGAATTCATGTATTTGTAATCTACGCATGATAATATGATATCATTCTGATAAACCCCTAGTATAGGATGCTACAGTTGGATTCATAGACTAGGATGGGACTTGGTGAAAGGTCAAGGAAGAAGGCCTAGTGACTGTTTAATTTCTTAGTTCAAGCAACCAAGGGTCAATCTTGATCACTAAGACTGTACACTACACAACTTGGGCAAAACTGAGGGAAATTTCTGCACAATCCTCATTAAGGAAATAATTACAGAGTGGCCACTAAAAGACAAAATTGCATAGTTTTAAGTAGGTAGTGGTTGCTGCGGGATAAGGCTCTAGTGGAGGAAATATTTGCATTGTTTCAGGAGGCAAGAGGGACTGGGAAACTAAGAGGCTTAAGGGACAAAATTGCATAGTTTATGGAGACAATGAGTCCCGGCTGAGGGAAGGGCACGAGAGGAAGCACTTGCATAGTTTTGGACGCCAAGGGAGGTTGTGATCTCTATGCATTGCATAGTTCCAATAGGCAAGGAAAAGGTTTGATGGTTTCAGATGCGAAGTGTGTACTTTAGAAAGGTTGGATGAGGCTAGGTTTTTATGAAACTTTTGTAATCTGGCTAAGTGTGGGATCAATGGAGTCGATGTGAAAAGTTATAGAACTTGAATATGATCACACACTTTAAAACTTAGTGACACAACATTAACCATCTAGAACATATAAAAACATTCTTCGCTTCATGCAACAACCTTTTTGGCATCTTATGACAAGTGTGGCTCCGATGATAGACTTTGTGAGGATTAAGGAGGCACTTGTGCAATAGTGCGTGAAACTTTGGAAATGAGTGTGAAACATGTCTATATCATGAGATCAACCCATTTTCACAAAACATTTCCCCTTGAAGCAAAACAAACTTTCCTTTGCATGACAAGAGATAATCACCATGCCAAAAGATGACACATACTATATAAAGATAAAATCATGAACGACTCTTAAGATCGAAGAAGGGAACTTGAAATCATCATCTTACTAATAAGAGACTAAGAAACGATCCATCACAGGATCGACAGTAGGCTCCAAAATTCAAGTGTAGGCCAACATTTTGGAGTGTTTTGCAGCCACTACAACAACTCCATATGTTACAATATCAATGCTTCACACAATTGAATTCACACCAATTCATTAACATTCATAATGGTGCTCATATGCTACACTTCCTATGCTTCTTTGTTAATACCATGAATGCATATGCGACATTAATATATAAATTTTTTTCTCTATAAAGTTCATTTCCCTGAATGCTTGGAACTCATTAATATATAAAGTTGTTTCTACATGAATTATTTAATATAATATCTAAATTTGTTTCTCTGTGAATACTTGGAATATGTTATGATAATACCATATATGAGGTTTCTCAGTCATGAATCCATATATAACATTGTTTCTCCATATATAATGCATCCATGGTTGTTGCATTAATATTGTAATTGCATGGTGATAACCTCAATATTGTAATATTGAACACATTCACAATTAATTGATGTGTTAATATTAACTCATTAAAACCATATGTTGCATTGAACCATAATTGGTTATTTCATACCACTATATTAATATAAATGAAGACTTGCTACATTGTGTTAATACCAAGACTTGCTACATTAATTTCTTGGAATATTACAATGTATTCATGATTGGTATTGTGCATTAATAAGGCTATTGTGAAGTGATATTAATAATGCCAATGAATGGTTGATAATTCCATAAAACATTTGATACTGATAATAATTCCATTGAAACAATAATAATGCTCCACGGTAATTAATGTTGAAGGAATCAAATAAACTTCTGCAATATAATCACTACATATAATTATTCCACTGTACATGATTATTTTGTTGTACATAATTTATCCACTTGCATTGATGATATCTCAGAGAATTTTAACATTGCTCCATTCCATTAGTTGTCAATACTATATATGGATCTGTCTTTCTATCCTTAACATTTCAACTCGAGTCAAATTTTGACATTCATAATTACAATTAAACATTACACTTCTTTGTCACTATTCGTACCTTATCATGATATATAGAAATCATTTTGAGTTCTTGGTTCTCTTTGATGGATGCAATTTTATTTCTTTTATGCTTACTTTCTCAGATGTCTTGAGGTTTTATGTATCTTTCCCCTTTTCTAGAAAATGATCAATGCTTAGTGATGCCCTTTTTAATGACATGCACTAGTAGCCTCTTATTCAGATGTAGAAATTTGTTCTTCCTCAACACAGATGTTGATGCTTCGAGGAATTTCCGGCATAATTTCACTTTGATCCTAGAGAATTAATATGACCTAAACTCCTTAGTGTTCCAATTGAGTGAGGCATGGTGTTTCAATCACCCATGACTTTCTAATTGTAGAAGCATTTACTCTACAATACAATAGTTTGAATTTCGGTCTTATGAATTGAATTATTTAATGTGTTTATTTGAAAGATTTTTCTCCTCAAGTATTTGATATTGCAAAGCCTCATTTTCTTCAATTGAATGTAGCTTCTTGATATGTGATCCATGAACTCCAATTTCTTCCTTGACATGGAGAATGATCTCTGTGTGGGCTACAATTTCTTTTTCCCATAAAATTTTTGATCTTATTTAGAAATTATTTCATGATTCTCAATGATTTTCTTTAGAATAGTGATGAGTTCTTGATGAATTGATTTCGCACTTAAATTCCTATGAGATTGTGGGTTATTACCGAAACAACAAAATGTACATTGTTAAATTGTGTTGTTGAAGCACTTTAGGAATTTCATCTTTTAATTATAAAATAATTTTACTTCTTCAAGCATTCACATCATTATGCAGCGTTGAAGGATTTAGAGAGATCTTAATGATGAACTAAGATTTTGAAATGTAGTTTATTCACATGTTGCCTTTTTGGTTGTAGAAACATGTACATAATTTTCATTAATAGTAGTTCTTTGTAACCATAACAAGGATCTTTGATATTATACAAAGCTATCTATCTATCAATGAAATCTATATTTTCCATGATATTATAATTCAATATGTCATCTCTTAAAGCTCCATTGAAAAAGGCTATAGGTTGTTCATGTCCCTCCTCGTTTCTCTATTATAATTTTGGTGTAATAGTATGTTCTGATGCAAAGGAAAAAATCATGAAGTCTTTAGTGTAGTCAGGGCTAATAAAAATAGGATCACATGTTAAAACTGCATTTACCTTGCTCAAAGATCTTTTATCTTCATTATTCCATTTTATATCAATTTCCTTTTATAACATGTTGGTGACTGCCCTTAATATTTCAACCATGTTTGGGATGAAGGATTGATCTTTTATTGAGCTAGATTTCTTCATGTGCAACTTGCAAATGGTGTGGTTCAAATTTGATCTCATGATTCTACATGATGAAGACTTCTTGGAAACTTTCCATCAAAGATAAATAAAATTCTCTCCTTTGGCTTGATGGTAGCATACACGTTTGAAGATATCTCAAGCTTTGAATGTAGCATTGCAACTTAATTACTTGAAGTCCTTTGGATTTAAGAGCCATTTAACTTCCGTAGTTGTCTCTTTGATTATGGTTGTATGTATATATATGTTTGAATGGATATTACGTTTTCATGGATCAATTGTGACCTAATAATACATGGATCATCATAATGTACATCAGTGTATTCCATATAAACAATCGAAGAATGAAGGATTTTTGAGAAAATTCTAATGATGCCAACATGCTTTGTCTATTTATTTATTTAAATGCTTCTATATAGGATATATACATGTGTACACTTTTCTATAAAACCTTGCATTAAAGACTGAAATTTTGAATGGTGCACCTGATTCATGTTGCTTGCTCATGAAGAAAATGACTTGATCTTGCAACTTTATGATGCATTTGTTCTTACTGTGTCTCTGTGGCTTCAAATTCTTGAAAAAATCATATGCTTCCTATTCTTCTTCTTTACTTATTCCTTCTCCTATAGTCTCACCCTTAGATGTTGCATTCAATTTCAAGTTTTAGACTCTCCTTTTTGAAGTCACATGTGTGAGGAGCACACACAGCACTATCCCTAACTTGTTTTTCATATACTCAAATGATTATTTAGTAAGAGGCTTTGCAAATATGTGTGCTATATGTTCTCTTGTGCATATGTACTTGATCTGCACTATTTTCTCAGCGACCTTTTCTCTAAAAAAGTGGTACTTTATAGGGATATGTTTAGTTTTTGAATGAAGCATAGGATTGCTCAAAATTATTATTGCACTTGTATTGTCCAATTTGATAGAGATAGGCTCACTAAAATTTACCTTCATATTCTGAAGTGTTTGTTTCATCCACAACACTTTTGTGAAATAGGCTACAATTGCTATGCATTCAACTTCCACTATAGATAGAAAAACTAATGTTTGTTTTTTTCATAGCCATGCCACCTGTAGTCCTTTTCAAGTAGTTGAATTTCCTTTTTATTGCTAACAAATAACTTTTTTTGGGTGTTGGTTGATATCTTTCTACTAATATGACTGCCAAGATTATATCTAGTCGAGAAGCTATTACGTATAAAAAACTTCCTATCATATATTTGTAAGGACTTTGATCCACATCAAGAGATTCATCATCTGCACATAGCTTACATCCAGTAGTCATGGGTGTTGAGACAGGTTTACAATATTCAATTTTGAAACTTTTCAACATATATATTAGGTATTTCTCTTGAGAAATAAATAGGCCTCCAATATTTCGTAGGATTTGGAGCCCTAGGTAGAAGGTAAGTTCTCCAATCATTGACATTTTGAACTTGGTCTTCATCTCTTTAGAAAACCATTTTGCTAAATGATATTTTTTGTTGCCAAACATAATATCATCGACATACACAACTATAATCAATAATTCATCTCCATCATCCTTTAGTACAAATTATTATCAAATCCTCCTCTCCCGAACCCTTTTTTTAAGGTACTTGTCTATAGGTATTTCTCTAACCTTCAAACATACTTAGGTTTCTCGAATAATGAAAAACCTTCAAGTTTTCCATATAGACTTCTTCCTCAAGATCATGGTTTAGGAAGGAAGACATCACGTCCATTTGGTAAACCTTGAAATCATTGTAGCATGGATATTCAAAAACATATCGATTTTCTCCAGTCTCACGACTAGTGCAAAAGTATCTTCATAATAAAGAGATTCCAGTTTTGAGTAACCCTTACACACAAGTATGGATTTATTTCTAACAACTTGACCGTGTTAATTCATCTTATTTGAATACCCATTTTGTGCCAATGATATTCTTTCTGACAGGTCTTGGTTTTAGTTTCCAACTCTCGTTCTTCTCAATTTGGTATAACTCCTTGTTCATGGAATCTATCGAAGTTTTGTCTTTACTCTCCTCTTCAAATGTCTTTGCCTCTATCTCTGAAATCATGGTTATATGAAGTTCCTCAAATTTTTCTGCTAGTTACCTCCTTGTTTGTACTCCTTCACTTTTGTCTCCAATAATTTAATTTTCAAGGTGATTCTTTTGAGTCTGTCTTGAGTGTCCTTTTGAATGAGCCTTTGTATCTTTTATTTCTTGATATTGTACTTCATTTTCTTTACTGATATGATGATGATGATCTGGAGGATCGATAAAACATGTGTTCTTGTTCTTCTTGGGTAGCTCTTCATCAAAATTTACATCTATGCATTCCATAATCTTATGAAATATTTTATTATAGCATATTTATCCCTTTGTTTTTCACAAATATCCCAAAAGTATTCCTTCATTAGATACAACATCAAACTTTCCTATCTTTTCATCATTATTTTTTTATATAAAATTTACTCCCAAATAAGTTAAAATGCTTGGTTGATACTGGTTTCCCGTGCCATAGATCATCTGGTGTCTTATCACAGTTTGGTCTGAGACGTGCCTTATTGAGAATATGTATTGTTGTATGCATTGCTTCTACCCAATAGGTTTGAGGAATGCTTCTTTCTTGCGTTATAGCTCTACCTATTTCCTAAGGAGACCTGTTTTATCTCTCTACAACTCCATTTTGTCGTGGCGTGTCTGTGATAGTATATTGTTTCCTTATCCCAAATTCATTACACAAGTCTGCAAACTCATCTGATGTAAATTCACCTCCTCTTTCTGACCTTGTGTGCTTTATCTTACACCCTGTTTTACTTTTCGCAATGGCTAGAATATTTTAAATTTCTCAAATGCTCCTAACTTATTTATAATAAATGCCACCCAGGTCATTCTCGAATATGCATTGATTACCAACATGAAATATTGTTCTCCTCCTAGTGATTATGTTCTCTAAGGCTCACACAAAACCATATGAACTATCTACGAATGATTATTGATTTATCGTTTATCTTTGACTTTGAATGATGTTCGTGTTTGTTTTCCCATTTGACATGATTTGCAAATAGTGTTTTGAGGCTTCTTTAGTGTTGGTAGATTTCTGACTACTCTCTTCTTGATGAGTTTGATGATATGATTAATGTTGAGATGCCCCGATCTCCTATGGCATAGCAATGATTCATCATCTTCGCTGATGTAGCATTCCCCACTCTCTTCTTTCAAGATATATACATTATTCTCATTTCAAACTCCTTTAGATAGAACCTTCACTCTAGATGTTGACCTGATTTCACAGTCTTGATATCTAAAAAGAACATCACAACCTTTGTCACACATCTGACTTACACTCAACAACTTATGTTTTAGACCATCTACAAGTAGTACATCTTGAGCCTTTCCTCTTCTGTTGTTCAGATTGGTTGTGCCATTTCCTCTAATTATTTATGTTTCATCATTGTTGAATGTGACATTTAAAGTTTTATTTTCATTCAAGGAAACAAGATTGCTTTTATCTCCTGTCATATGTCTAGAGCAACCATTGTCCACATACCATTTATTGTTTTGATCTTGAACATACAGAACTAGGTCACACATATCATGCTTCGTTTCTTCTATCTTCTTTCTCCATTTCATGCATCCATTTGTTCTATAACTAGCATTTGCACCTTATGTTGCAAAGGAAACGCCATAAGGCATAGAGTGGGGAAGAATAGCGACATGTGAATGGGCATTGTTGAAAGCAAGGGTGGATGATAATGTGTATTTTGAAAATGGATATTTTGTTATGGTCAACCTATTGCATTCATTAATTAGATGACAACGAAAAAGTTTGGGGCCTAGGCTAAATCAACACAAATCTTTTCTACAAGACTGAAATTGCCTAAATGATTCCTCAATCAATGGAAATAACCATTTCCCTCCTCTGATACCTAAAATACATTGTAGGAGACCGATTTTTCAAGTAACTTAATATAACTAGCAATTGCCCCAAAAAGTGCAAAGAGAGGTCGATTACAGACAATTTTTTTTATGTATAAAGTGTTGAGAATGGAGGATCTCGGATTAGACTTTAGTTGGACTCCATTGGTTTGGGAGATGTATCATGTGATACCATTTGTGCATATTATGGACATAAAGTTTGTTATGATGATGGAGATTATTTTCAACCAGTTGTGGGTTGGCAACAACTTTTGTGAATGCCTTGGGTAAGATTCCATCTTCTGGATAATGGAAATTCCAGTGTCCATTTAGTCTATACTAGAGTACAATGATTGTTGGCAAAGCTAAAGAAACTGTCATCAATGTATAGAGCCAACGTAACTCGTAGTCATCAGTTTTTATCCATACAGCGCTATGATTATAGGTACCAGCCATTTGAGCAGGCAGCCGGTGTATTTGCTAAATAGGGATCATGTTATCCTTGTGGAGTTCTTGGTTGTGCTTAGAAAATATAAAGTAGGATTGAGCATCGACTATCTGGCTGGATGGAATTTTTGATAAGTGCTAGCCAATTTTATCTATTGTGTAATCATCCAAAACATAGAGGCTAACCCAAGTGGATGCTTCAGTGGAAATTGTGTGGCCCTTGCATTATCTAGGTCCTATAGAAGCAAATATCATAACTTAATTTTAGAGCATATTATGCTTCTCAGCAGAGGGATCAGTCATGCCTTTGAATCAATTACCTCATTGGAATTTGCAGCTACTAGCATTTGAATAATGTAGAACTGGGTAAATATTCTTAATTATATGAAGACGATAACACTTTGTAGCTGCAACTGTGAACAGTAGATGATTCCTCCTGTAATCTGTGGAATTTTAAGGCATTGAGTATTAAAAAATTGGCAGATGATTGTTTTTTAGTTTTCATATTGTCATTGTAATGCGAACATTTTGTCTTGGAAATTTTTACAGTTGCTTCTGATCATTCCAAAATTTCAATAATATTTGAATTACATGAAAGTATTTTTCTATTCGAGTAACACTATGGGTTAATTATTTCGCTGTCTCCATAGTTGAAGATACCTAGGTATTTTTTTGTTTGTTTTAATATATTTATTAATTTGTGGTGGATATGAAATGGGTATATACTATATAGTATTGGGATATTTATGGTTTTTCATGTTCTGTAAAAGAAATTGTTGCATTTGAAGTTGTTTGTGAAGTATCTATTACAATTCCTCTATTAAATAAATTATATTATTATAGTATGTTGGTTGTCTGGCCAATTGAATGAAGATGACATCTCCAAATAAAATTTATGCAGCTCTGTGAAGTTCTATGCCGAAATGTGCCAACTAAAAAGATTCATTATTTTATCATTAAAAAAACATAATCCATTATTTTATTGTGTAAATGCCATAATTTCCGTTAAAAATGGGACAATCATCCACTGAATAACTTGGAATTATAAGCCTCTGTTCAATTCTATTTTTTGGGAGCTCCAGAAAGTGGCGGCGTTGCTACAACTGTATGTAGAATTGATGCAATATTTTCTTATTCAAAGGTTGAAGCAATCGTTTTCAGAGAAAGTAGAGTAGATCTAAGGACAGTATTGTAATTGGTGTACACTTGGCTAAAGTATATATTGGGATGGATTTTGGAAGACGCATCTAGCACATTTTTTACTGTACTAGGGAATTTCATTAATAATATAAATATGCACAAAAATATTTACAGAGACCTCGGCAGAATCCGTTAGCTTGAGACTTTCAGGGCAGTTTGATCAAACAATGTTAGGTTGAGAGACTTTGAGGACATTTTGATAATTCAACGTTCATGTAAACCTGGAAAATGGCTTTCAAAAGAGCAAATGCTTAAGTTGCAATCAATTTTGCATTTTAGAGAAAACAATTGTATATACCTGTGTTGTATTTGTAACATTTTTTTTTAGCAGCAATGGTTATGTTTTGCATTAGGAGAGGGTTGTAGTTGAACTGGTCAGTGGTGTAATACAAACACGGACCACAGCCTTCACATAAAATAGTCATAGCCAGTTTCAAGCTATTCTGCTCTGGTCAATTCTACATATCAAGCACCATTGAAGGGTAGTCTTTTTCTTCTTCCTTTCATTTTGCTTCTAGCTTTGATGTGTCTTGACATTCATTTTTTATGTTCAACATGGGCTTTGCTTTGAATTTGTATTATTTGTTAGTACTATTGTGTAGATTTTGCACCTTTTTTTTTCCTTTCATAATTTAGTGTTATGAGTTGCTTTTGTGCTTCCACTAGCTATCATTGATTCAATGGACATTAATAAATTATCTTATTTTATTTGATACTATTATAAAATGCCAAGATTTGAGTTGTGTAGTTTATGTCGAGATGCAAAGAGGACTTGGTAAATAGTATTGATGACCATTGAATAGGACTAGGTAAATGGCATTGAAATCCGTCCTTTAGATCCCTGTTACACTTTGTTTAAAATTGCCATGGATAGTCAAAGAATAAAACATAAACTTGTTCCAAGCTTTGTTTTTAATCCACAGAAAAATATCTAGTTTTTTCTAAAGGAATGACATTGAATCAAGGTAGAAAACCCAACCAAAATCGTTGAATGAAAAGTGATGACATTGTTTGAAGAAATGATAAACCTTCCTTCTCTGTGATTTGACAAAAACTATAAGAAGTCACTTCCAGACATCACTGTATCAACTCAGTTGAACAAACTATAGACTTGTTCGAATTGTACCCCAACAACTAACCACTCAACTATATGCTTTGATTGTCCACTCCATAGGTAAGGTATGACTTCAACCAAATGCTTCATTCTTCCTTATATTTTCGAAATGTGAAAGTGTAGAACGACCTTTTCTCAAACATCTTTATCTTTTTCATCTTTAGCCTTTAAACACTAGCTGTTAGATTTAATGTGATAAAATAATCCTAAGGGTTAAGAAATAATAAGAATGTTGGCTATATAACATTAAATGGTGATTTGATTATGTTGAACTCCTTTGACTTACATATTAAATAACCCATAAATCAATTTAAAGCATTTAAAGTAAACATAATTGACCTCTTGTCCCACTTTACCTCATAATTCGAAGATCCATGATGTTGGCTCAAACGATATTAGACTTGTATGCGAGTCTAACAATTGGCTACATGCCATGATTGGGTTCATGAATCCCTTATAAATCCTCTCTTGAAAGTATACCAAAGTCCATATGTCATTTTGAGCATGTGTGCATGTGCATTAAAACATGTCAAAGTTTGATCTAAAATCAGATCACCACATAATTTTGCATTCGGTTTGGTAATTTTTGAGTGGAAAATTGGAGCCATGGACTTGTAGGGCCTGTTTTAGGGGAGATCCTATTTTGGTGATTTCCTGTTCTAGAAATTTAGAGCTTGTCTGGGGTATTAAACGACTATTTTATATGGGTGAGAACTTTGTGAATTAAGATCCCAATCTTTAACACCATTCATTTCATTGAGAGCTTTCTATCAATCAAAAGATAAACCCAAATTTAATTTGTATGTGGAAGTTATGAGTCCCACAGGTTGACCCATGCTTTGACCATTGTAGTACCAAGTGGATAACATGTCAACTCTTCTCCCATTACTCAGACTTGTGGAGATAGTCACATGTAGACTTGCAAGAGTAGTCTCCCTCATATCTTTGGCTTTCTTCTATTCGTTTGCCTTTGAATCACCTATGTGTCTAATGAATTTTTTTACTCCCAGTATTTTTGCCAGCCCTCCAATTATTTTCTCACATATAGTGAGAGGCATTCTTGAGCTTCGTTTGTTGTAACTTTCACTTCTATGAAGTCCAATTTTCATGTGTAATGTCCATCTTCACAAACTTGAGTCTGCATGAGCTTCTAGTCCTTGTGGAAAGAGACAGTTTCCAGACCACTTCCAAAACTGTACAAAGCCAAAATGTATGACACCCACTTTAGAGCTTTGCAGTTGGCGAAATGAAATAGCAAGGTATACAAATGGTGATGGGTTCCAGCTTGTTTTGGACTTAATACCACGTGCTTCAGGCTGTGTCATCTTGACAGCGTATAATTCAATTACACCCTGCAGCAATAGGTATGAGGTTGTACATAGAGATGAAGCCGATTATATAACATCTACGGTTGTTGATATGATTTTCCACTTGTCTACTGTAATGTAATGCATTACATGTTGAGAGTGAATTTAAAGTTCATGGAAGATAGCAATGTCCTTCTTTTATTCTTATTGTCCCAGGTTGGAGAGTACATGCCACAATTGTCATCTCATCCACCAAGGAGTTGTCACAGATCTGAGGTTCTTGTGGCTATGCGTGATCGATCATATGATGAATTATTGCCACAGAATCCATCACCCCTTGCATTAAAGCGAAAGCTTTGTCCTAGTTTTTGGTGTTTTTGTTTAATCCCCATGAATAAGTTGCTTCTTGATTTCTTCAAAGGCAAGATTGACCCTCCCCCACCTTGTGCTCCCCTTGTGCCTACCACCCCTGTTTTACCTTTCTTAGCTCTTTAAAAAAATTGATGCTGCTTCTATCGACCTGGTTGTGGTTAACAAGGGTGATGTTGCTGCACTTTTATGCTAGAACTGTTGATTTTTCAAGTACAATGTAGACCAGTACTTATTTTTGAAAATTGATAATTACTTCGGATGATTATGTCTTCTCTTAGCATTTACAACTTCTTCATCAAGCAATTATATTTCAGAAATTTAACCATTAACAATAGAAGAAAATAAGATATCACAATGCACAAGAACAAGACAAAGGTTTATCCTGGGAAAACCCAGTAGGGGTAAAAACCCAGCAATCCTTTCCTTAGAGAATCAAATTCAACAAGAGATATCAAAGTCAAAGCTCTGGATAAACTGACCAGCAAGAGCATCCACCAAGTGTCCAAGTCAGCCCTGATTGCAATCATAGAGATAGAAGGTGTTGCCCTTATTGCACAGAGATAACCAACAGAAGTTCGGCCCCTTTAGCAAAGGTATGTACCACAGACCTTCAGCCCTCTTCCACATATATGAATCACAGAGTTTTGGCCCTCTACCTCAGGATACAAATCACAGGCTCTCGGCCTTCTTTCACAGAATTATATCACAGGACTTTCTGCCTTCTAGCACAGGGATACACTCAGAACTTCGGCCTCCTAGTTCCTCAGAAATATGGCCTCTTAGCACAGAGACAAACCACAGAGATACAACCTCTTTCACAGAGCTGATTTGGCCTCCTTGATCCACAGAGATTTGGCTTCTTTGCACAGAGAAACACTACAGAAAAAAATCAGCCCTTTCAAGAGATATGTAACAAAGAAATTTAAGCCTTCGACTTGCCTTCACTATCCTTGATCTGATCCTTGACTTGCTTCATATGGCTAGAGATATTCTTGCTTGATGCTCAAAGCGAGTTGTGCTTGGAGAGGAAGGATGACTTAATATATAGTGAATCCATGGGTTGAATGGGTGCCAAGTTCCAGCTGGTGACAGTTATACATTTGAACTGCCCACTTTTACTCCTAGGGTAGATGACACTGAGGCATCCAATGACGTGGATACTCTTGTAGAAGACGAACCATCAGCCCTTTCAAATGGAGCAAAGCCTGTTGTAGTGGATGACCAGGAAGATGCAGTAATGAATGATGTTGTTCACAACAATGAAGATGAAGATGTTGACCATGAAGCGTATGATTTGGAACATGCAGAGAATGAGGACAATGAAGAGTGGGAAAGGAATGAAGATGAGCAAGAATATGAAGACTTTTTAGAAGATGATGATGATGACGACTTTGCTAGGAAGCTTGGTGGCATCTTCTTTTGATTAGTGACTTGTATTAGAAGATCTATTGAAATCTGTTTGCAAATCTGTGCATGTATTGGGTATGTACCATAGACCTTCAACCCTCTTCCACATATATGAATCACAGAGTTTTGGCCCTCTACCTCAGGATACAAATCGCAGGCTCTTGGCCTTCTTTCACAGAATTATATCACAGGACTTTCTGCCTTCTAGCACAGGGATACACTCAGAGCTTCGGCCTCCTGGTTCCTCAGAAATATGGCCTCTTAGCACAGAGACAAACCACAGAGATACAGCCTCTTTCACAGAGCTGATTTGGCCTCCTTGATCCATAGAGATTTGGCTTCTTTGCACAGAGAAACACTAGAGAAAAAACTTAGCCCTTTCAAGAGATATGTAACAAAGAAATTTAACCCTTCGACTTGCCTTCACTATCCTTGATCTGCTCCTTCACTTGTTTCATATGGCTAGAGATATTCTTGCTTGATGCTCAAAGCGAGTTGTGCTTGGAGAGGAAGGATGAATTCAATATATAGTGAATCCATGGGTTGAATGGGTGCCAAGTTCCAGCTGGTGACAGTTATACATCTGAACTGCCCACTTTTACTCCTGGGGTGGATGACACTGAGGCATCCAATGACGTGGATACTCTTGTAGAAGACAAACCATCAGCCTTTTCAAATGGAGCAAAGCCTGTTGTAGTGGATGACCAGGAAGATGCAGTAATGATTCATGAATGATGTTGTTCACAGCAATGAAGATGAAGATGTTGACCATGAAGAGTATGATTTGGAACATGCAGAGAATGAGGACAATGAAGAGTGGGAAAGGAATGAATATGAGCAAGAAGATGAAGACTTTCTAGAAGATGATGATGATGACGACTTTGCTAGGAAGCTTGGTGGCATCTTCTGTTGATTAGTGACTTGTATTAGAAGATCTATTGAAATCTGTTTGAAAATCTGTGCATGTATTGGGTATGTACCACAGACCTTCAGCCCTCTTCCACATATATGAATCACAGAGTTTTGGCCCTCTATCTTAGGATACAAATCACAGGCTCTCGGCCTTCTTTCACAGAATTATATCACAGGACTTTCTGCCTTCTAGCACAGGGATACACTCAGAATTTCAGCCTCCTGGTTCCTCAGAAATATGGCCTCTTAGCACAGACAAACCACAGAGATACAGCCTCTTTCACAGAGCTGATTTGGCCTCCTTGATCCACAGAGATTTTGCTTCTTTGCACAGAGAAACACTACAGAAAAAACTCAACCCTTTCAAGAGATATGTAACAAAGAAATTTAACCCTTCGACTTGCCTTCACTATCCTTGATCTGCTCCTTGACTTGCTTCATATGGCTAGAGATATTCTTGCTTGATGCTCAAAGCGAGTTGTGCTTGGAGAGGAAGGATGACTTCAATATATAGTGAATCCATGGGTTGAATGGGTGCCAAGTTCCAGCTGGTGACAATTATAAATCTGAACTTCCCACTTTTACTCCTGGGGTGGATGACACTGAGGCATCCAATGACGTGGATACTCTTGTAGAAGACAAACCATCAGCCTTTTCAAATGGAGCAAAGCCTGTTGTAGTGGATGACCAGGAAGATGCAGTAATGAATGATGCTGTTCACAGCAATGAAGATAAAGATGTTGACCATGAAGAGTATGATTTGGAACATGCAGAGAATGAGGACAATGAAGAGTGGGAAAGGAATGAAGATGGGCAAGAAGATGAAGACTTTCTAGAAGATGATGATGATGACGACTTTGCTAGGAAGCTTGGTGGAATCTTCTGTTGATTAGTGAATTGTATTAGAAGATTTGTTGAAATCTGTTTGCAAATCTGTGCATGTATTGGGTATGTACCACAGACCTTCAGCCCTCTTCCACATATATGAATCACAGAGTTTTGGCCCTCTACCTCAGGATACAAATCACAGGCTCTCGGCCTTCTTTCACAGAATTATATCACAGGAATTTCTGCCTTCTAGCACAAGGATACACTCAGAACTTTGGCCTCCTGGTTCCTCAGAAATATGACCTCTTAGCACAGAGATAAACCACAGAGATACAACCTCTTTCACAGAGCTGATTTGGCCTCCTTGATCCACAAAGATTTGGCTTCTTTGCACAAAGAAACAATACAGAAAAAACTCAGCCCTTTCAAGAGATATGTAACAAAGAAATTTAACCCTTCGACTTGCCTTCACTATCCTTGATCTGCTCCTTGACTTGCTTCATATGGCTAGAGATATTCTTGCTTGATGCTCAAAGCAAGTTGTGCTTGGAGAGGAAGGATGACTTCAATATATAATGAATCCATGGGTTGAATGGGTGCCAAGTTCCAGCTGGTGACAATTATACATCTGAACTGCCCACTTTTACTCCTGGGGTGGATGACACTGAGGCATCCAATGACGTGGATACTCTTGTAGAAGACAAACCATCAGCCTTTTCAAATGGAGCAAAGCCTGTTGTAGTGGATGACCAGGAAGATGCAGTAATGATTCATGAATGATGTTGTTCACAGCAATGAAGATGAAGATGTTGACCATGAAGAGTATGATTTGGAACATGCAGAGAATGAGGACAATGAAGAGCGGGAAAGGAATGAAGATGAGCAAGAAGATGAAGACTTTCTAGAAGATGATGATGATGAAGACTTTGCTAGGAAGCTTGGTGGCATATTCTGTTGATTAGTAACTTGTATTAGAATATCTGTTGAAATTTGTTTGCAAATCTGTGCATATATTGGCAAGCACAATGGTGGTTTTCTGTTGTAGTTTTGCTTGGAATGTCAGTGTAAAATGCCAATTTCATGTGTTGCTTGACATGATGTTCTCGCAGCTATTCAAGATAATTGTTTCTTTTGTCTGTACTGAATCTTGTTAATGATGATACAGATCCTATTTGTTTAATATTATAGAGGAGCCTATGCAGAAGCAAATATCATAACTTAATTTTCTTATTCAAAGGTTGAAACAACCCTTTTTTCACAGAGAGTAGAGTAGGTCTATGGACAGTATTGTAATTGGTGTACACTTGGCTAAAGTATATATTGGGATGGATTTTGGAAGACGCATCTAGCACATTTTTTACTGTACTAGGGAATTTCATTAATAATATAAATATGCACAAAAATATTTACAGAGACCTCAGCAGAATCCGTTAGCTTGAGACTTTCAGGACAGTTTGATCGAACAACGTTAGGTTTGAGAGACTTTGAGGACATTTTTGATAATTCAACGTTCATGTAAACCTGGAAAATGGCTTTCAAGAGAGCAAATGCTTAAGTTGCGATCAATTTTGCAATTTAGAGAAAACAATTGTATATACCTGTGTTGTATTTGTAACATTTTTTTTAGCAGTAATGATTATGTTTTGCATTAGGAGAGGGTTGTAGTTGAACTGGTCAGTGGTGTAATACAAACACAGACGCAGCCTTCACATAAAATAGTCATAGCCAGTTTCAAGCTATTCTGCTCTAGTCGATTCTACATATCAAGCAGGTATACTTTCTTTGTATAATTTTTTTTAATCTATTTATGACATTGTGTATCTGTGTTTCCGTTTCAGCCACTAGATGGCTTGTCAGGAGCACCAACACCAGCAATAGTGCGACCATCGTCCTCAGCATCGTTACCGGCATCTAGCACTGCAAACAAACCGAAACTTCCCTGCTATCTTTTCCAGCAGGGATATTGTGTAAAGGGTGATAAGTTCCCTTTTGTGCATGGTCCATTTTTCAGGAGCTAATCTAACTTCTCAAAGACAACAAAACCAAGTCCAGCAGTTACAGAGCCTCAGGCAAGTGGGAAACAAACAGTCAATGAAACTGAAAGCAACAAAGATGGAAAACATCCAACTGATTTAAGCTTTCCCAAGGCAATGCAATCAATTGATCCTAATGCAGTGCAGTCAAGCAACCCCATGACATTGAAGTCAAACAACTTTCAGGCAGTGCAGTAAAGAAACCCTGTGCTAGCAAAGGCAAATAAATTCACGGCCTCACAGTCAAGTAACCCTGTTGCATTGCAGTCCAATAACGTCCAAGCAGGGCATTTGGGCAATTCTTTAACACTGCAGTCAAATAATGTCAAGGAAGCCCAGTTGCAACCAGAAGCTAGACATGTCTCTCAATCAAGATCTCAGCCTACCTATATAAAGGGAAGTCCACATGAAGTCGAACAATTTTTGCCATAAATTGAACCTACAAGACAAAGGATACATGATGCTTCAAGAAAAAGGCCTCGGATACGCGCGTCTCATCCTCTAGAAGAGAGACTACAAAATGGATTAGAATCGGAGGATTTACTGGGTGGATCATTGCAGGGATTTGATGTACTTGTGGATGATGGACCTGACCAGCTAAGCCACCAGGAGGATGCTGATTACTATAAACATGATATGGAATCTGGAAGAGATGTAATCAATGGTCGAGAAAGAAATATGCACAAAAAACGAGAGCTTGTCCGAACTGGCTACTATGATGCTGAATTTCAGTGTGACCATGGAGCTTATGAACCATATAAAAACAGGGGATATGAACGTGGTGGCCGAAAGCAGTCTAATGCTTTTGGTGACAGGGTTCTGGAGAGACTGATTGTGCGAGAAAGGAGGTCCTTGTCTAGTGAAGATGATCCTGAACGGAACAATATGGAGGAATTAACCCTAAAACCTACCGCTACAGACTGTAAAGGCCAAGAATAATTAACCGCTAAATTGTTCTACTGTGATCAATTCAGAGCTTGAAATACAGAAATTTAAAAAGGTCGTTTGCAGATCTGAAAAACGTAGGTAAAGGGTTAGTTAATGCCAACCTGGTGGATAACAAACACATTGAATTCCACCCTGAGAACTTGAAATGCCCTGCAAACAGCGGTGGAAAGCTCTGATAAAACCTTTGAACCGAAAATTAGTGAGAGAGAACCTGAGATTGGGCAAATGAAACGGAGCTTAAAAGTTCAATGACGAACTTAACGAAGAATAAACTAAGCAGCTCGAAAGGGCAGAAGTAATAGTTCATGGGGAACAGATTCTGGATTTCTCTGCCGCCAAAGAAGAAGAGTTGTGTGCTGCAGCCCTAGCTCGCATACCTCCAGTGGAAACATCCTCAAACAATAACTCTGAAGACAGAAAGACAGAGAGGCCATTGGGTTGGGAGACAAAAGGACAGAGTGAGGATCAACGATCAATGTTTGTTAAATTGTCTAACACCACAAATCTACCGTTCACAATAAGACACGGCATCAGCTGGGGTAATTTATTTCAAAGGGAAACGCCTTATGGCGTAAATATTTTGAGAGGTTAATCTATTGTCTTTAAGCTAGCATTCATATGACTTGTACCCAAAGTTGTGACAATATGAACATTCAGTGATACCAAGGGGAGGAGAATATGCATTTTTTTCTAGATTCATGTTTTTTTTAATGTTTTTGAATCCATTCTTTCTCATCTTAAAATTTCCTAAATCATTTCTTCTCACATAAGCTCTACAATTTATGTATTTATGTCCAAAACTTTTACAATAGTAATTGTCGGTGTCTAAGTATGAATCATGCAATTCACCCATTCGACATTTAGTTTTCAACCTGGGGTTCCACTAGTTGTTTCAAGGCTCTCATGCACTATATGTGCAGGCCACAATTTCCCTACCCACTAGTGAACATTAACTATAAATTGTAACATCAATAAGAGTAATAGAATTAAGGACTCACACCAACGCACTCATAAACATTCACAAAAATAAAACTAACACACATCTAATCCACCAACACCTAGTCAGGAGAGTGGGCCCAACTCCCTGATCAGGGTTGTGGAAAAATCAATGAATCGTGATATGCTCAAAAGATCAACTTTTCATTAATAAAATAATAGCACACGTATGTTGTTACAGACTCAAAGTTAGAGTATTTCTCATGTAACCTTAACAACTATTAAACATGATGGCTTTCACAACCTGCAACTCTACTTTATATAATTTGTCAATAACACAACTCCTAGAATTAGGACATTGTCTGCCTTTAATTGCATGGTGGTATTCAGAATGAAATAAAATGTTAAAAGATATAAGTTTGTCAATTGAAAGGTTGATTCACCATTGTAACTAGTATTCAAGGATTGCCATCTTTAATAATATCATTCAATGAATCACGGTCTTGGTCATTCTACCTTTAAATCTACAGAAATAACTCAATTAGCAAGCCACTTAGGTAATAATCCCATACGATTATTCTCTATTGACCAGTAACCCATAAATACATGACAAGAGACATAGCTGTGCCTTTTAAGATATCGATTAACCATTATTGGCATGAAATGGATAAAAAGAAGAGGGTAAAAGGGTGAGTAAAGGTATGAAAATATAGCCACCATCATCTCTACCCAACTAGCCTTACTACATGTCCTCATGCAGTTCGTTGTTTGCACAAGTTTGGGTTAGAGCTATGATCATCAGTGTGAAGTTGTGCAAGATCGTATTTTGCAAACATCTTTATTCCCATAGGATTATACTGATCTGTTTGGATGACTTCTTTCCACCAATCCTCGCTTACCTCTTAAGATGGAGTGTACTAATTAGATGGCAGCCAGATGACGGTAAATCCAAACCTTAAACCGATTTATCGGACAGCACGAAGCTTTATGAACACAATATATTGGGGTACCCTATTTATAGCCCGAGAAAACTTGGGGGGCCCAAAAGGCTCACATATCGTGAAAAATGATAACAAGAGCATCCACCATTTCTGCCAGCTATCTCAGGCCTCTTCCTAACAAGTGAAGATCTGTTTTGTGCATATATCAACGCACCATTTCTGATTTTCCGACATTTATTTTTTCCCTCGCTCGATCCCCAAGAGGGTTTTTTGTCTATTGTAAACATTCACAGACTGACAATTCTCCATCTTAATGACAAGCGGTATATTTTCCTTATTTTCTTCAAATGTATCAAAATACTTTTTCCATTTAACTTGGGTGATTGTGTAGGAGTTAAAGGCTCTCAGCTCGACATCTCCTACATATGGAACTGGGTTAAGTTAATGATCATTTCCAAGGAAGTAGTCATGCATGTACAAATTGCACATCAAATGTTGGTCCAAAATATTGTGGCATCTCATGATGTGTAGAAACTACATCGAATATTCCATATCATGACTAAGCTCCTGGTGGACACTTTCTAAACAAAAGAATAAATATCATTAATGGATGATCAAGGTGTAGGTATGACCAGGAGGGTGGAAATCCATTTCCTGTTGTGCCAATTTAAACATATGTTCCTTATCGGCCTTTAATGGCTTCACTTGTTCTTCCAGTCCCTCAATTATTTCTCCTACTTCCGCTTTTCCTTTTTTTTTATCTTTTCTATGTAGTCAAAGACTATTTTCACAACTTGATCATGAGTTTTCCTTATTCCTTCTCGGTGTGCTTCTAAAGGATTGGTCCCCCATTGAAAGCGAGTTGTTGTAGCTTGCCACTTCTGAATTTCAGCAGACATGACAAACTCCTATGCCTCGTTCATATGCAAAATTGACTCTATCTATGCAGCTACTGAAGTTGTTGGCCTGTCTTCAGTCTGTGCTGCCACTGAAACAATTTCAGGTTAGGGCTTTGCATCATTTCTCTTGTTCCTTCTCACTTTTCCTCGAAAGCGCCACAATTGTTTCGTCATTTTCATGATTTCTAGTTTTCAAGTACATGTTCTCCCTGAATTGTGCCTAATATCTTTCCTTAAGAGGTGGTCTCTTTCTCACACATTGCTTGAAAAAAGCTTGTTTCATAGCTACTTCTTCCACAGGTCTCACAGCTATTCCAGGGTCTAGCGGGTTGACATTATTAATATAGGTTGTCATTGATGTCAATATGTGTTGTTCAAAATGGCAAATGTGTTGGCATTATGATGCATGTGTTGTACTTGATTGCAACCCTCTCATAGAAGATCATCTCACTTGTATACATTAAGATGAATCTACAAATATGAGATGTGACAGAGTGCATGGGTTATCAGACAACAAAAAGGGATCAGATTACAGTTCACAAGTAAGCTTTGCCATCAAGTCCAAAGTGGGAGATTTTTGGCATTATGGCTAAAGTGTTGTCCTTGATGGCAACCCATTCAGGTGATAGATCACAGTACTTCAAATCAGCAACAAAGATTGATGATCAGCTATCAAATATTGAAGAAAATAAGGGGTACGCAGGTACACCTTACAGAGGCTGCATACACGTAGACCGGTGTTAGATAAAGTGCATACATACCTGCAGTTATCCCATTCAGGAGCTGCGTACCCCCAGTTCAGTTACTTCAAGGCAGAGAAAAGAACACGTGGGGTTTCTTATGTTTAACTCTTGGTATTTAGCCAACGGAATTGTGTTATTATGGTTTTGGCCCATGGTATTGTTTTATATTATTATTATTATTGAGCCCCATGATCCATGATTTGAGGAAGATCTTGCTAATATACAAGAAAGGAAGATCATTTGGCTTGAGCAATCGTTTTGGGTGAACAATCTTATGAAGAGCTAGATCTGGAATCAATGATCTCTTGAGTAATGTCTAATCTAAATAGGCTAGCCTGCGGAGGTAAGAGCGCCACAGAAGGCAAGTGTGGAGACGCCACATTGAGGCATCACAGAAGGAGTGCGGAGAAACGCCATACAGAGGCGCCAAGAAGGGCGAGTGACGGAGACGCCAAAGAGGCGCCATAGAAGGCGCAGTGTGGAGACGCCACAGAGGTGCCACAGAAGGCGCAGTGCGGAGACGCCACAGAAGGCGCAGTGCGGAGGCGCCACAGAAGGCGCAATGCGAAGGCGCCATAGAAGGTGCAGTGCGGAGATGCCACAGAGGCGCCACAGAAGGCGCAGTGCGGAGATGCCACAGAGGTGCCACAGAAGGTGCAGTGCGGAGGCACCACAGGAGATGCCACAGAGGCGCCCCCAAAGGCACAGTGCGGAGGCGCCACAGAAGGCGCAGCTGCGGAGGTGCGTGGCTCCACAAAAGAACAATGCGTACTTGTACGCAGGCATTACATGGGTGAAGCTGCGTACTTCTCTTGAAATCAAATTAGCTATCCATGTTTATCCTTGCTGTGTTCTGGGTCTGGTTTCTGGTATTATGATCTGATAACAGCAGTTTGAGAAGTGATTGATTATGTTCTTAATGACTCATCTTCATACGATCTGATGGACTAGATCTGATTGATGACTCTCATTGTATATGAATTGATCTAGTGATTGGGTGATTCAGAAGGTTGTTTTATTATGAGCTTCAATGTGGTTATTGGGTCCAGTATGAAAATTGGATGAAACGTGGCCTTTCAGATTACGTGTTGTGCTTCAGTGTATCCAGTATGAAAATTGATGAAATGTGGTACCTGGAGGAGAGAAGATTGTAGGCCGACGCCTACATACTAGTACTTAAGCTAGTACAAAAGCAAAGGGGAACCTTTGGAGCATTGTAGCAGGTAGCAGCCTGCGTACTAGTAAATGGATCGGCTAGTGCAAGAGCAAAGGGGGTTGTAGCTCCCGTACTGGTATAAGACTGCACTAGTAAAAATATTGTAAAAGGATTTTCTTATGAAGAAGAAGATTGAGATGACTTGCAGCAAGTGGTTTTCTCCCGCATTGGGTTTCCACCTTATATCATGGTGTTCATGTGTGTGCCTTATGTGTGATGATCTATTCTATGTTACTGCATCTGTTAACAGATAATATGGTTGATAATGTTCTAATGCACTCATTGAAGATCAATTAACTTAATCATAAGAAGTTGTGGAAGTAGCATATATGAATGAGAGTATGCAAAAGAAAAAGTTTTATTAATGTGATAATACTGAATCACCCCCCCTCTCAGTATTATTTCCAACAATTGGTATCAGAGCATGTCCTTTGATAGAAGCTTGATCGCTTGAAGGAGATCCATGGAACAATGGGAAAGAAGCTTAAGAAGAAAGCTCATAAGAAGAAGAATACATCTCAGAGGAACTATGACAGTGGGAGAATGGATTGGAGATTAGGTATAAGAAGCGCTTCAGATTCAGAATCAGATTCAGAATCAGTTCAAAATGAAGATGACCATTCAGGTATGAATTTGCTATACTCTGATGTTCCAGCTATCCTTCCTTTTGGAAAATATTAAAGTGATAGTGAGACTACTGAATTTGCTCTTATGGGTGAGCAAGAAAGATATCAAATAGAGGCAGAATTTAACAGGCTGACAAACAAAATTAGTGAACAAGAAAAACTTCTGAACATAAAGAGTGGTGCCCTTAAAGAAGCTGTTACTAGGCTAAAAGCTCATCAAAAGGTATGCAAAGAAAAGTATCAAAAGTTGCAGGTTGAAGCAACATCTCTAACAAATGAAGTCGTTGAAAAGAACACAACAATCAAGGAGCTCAGAGATCGATCCAGTTATTATGAAAGTCTTGAAGCCACGATCCTCTCACTAAAGGGAGATATTGAAGAATCAAGGAAGCAGAATGAAGATCTACATCAAGCAATTGAAGAACAAGACAATAAAGTCATCAGCCTAAAATCCGACCTGGAATGTGCCTCGAGAGTTCGTCAAATGCTGCAGAATGTAAATGAAGAACAAGAAAAGGAGATACTCAATCTAAGGAAACAAGTGGAAGAAGGAAGAAAGTCAGAAGAAATTTTGAAGAAGCAATGTCTTGAAAAGGAAGAGCAACAATCAAGTTGAGGTAAATATCTTGACAAGTTAAATTAGAAGATAAGGATAAGCTTTTACGATTTCAAGATAGTACTAAAGTCTTGGATGATATTCTTAGTAGTCAAAGGTCTCCTGCTATCAAGACTGGACTTGGTTTTCATGAATCAGTTGAAGGAGAATCTAGTGCACAAGGTGAAGCAAGGAACTCTAAAGAGAAATCTAAAATGATCAACAAGGAGATAAGAGGTCAACCCAATCAACAACCAAGGAAAGAAATTCTTAAAAGAAAATATTTTAATCCTTACTATGAAATTAATAGTCAGCCATTTACTTAGATGAATAATGTTGAATGTTATGTATGTCATAATCTTGGACATGTTGCAGCTACATGTAGAAGAAGAAGGGTTCAAGACCATTATGCAGAAAGATCATCACATTCAAGGTACTTTAATGGATATTTCTTTGCTTGCAATATATATGGTCACAAGGCTGCTGATTGGTACAAAAGGAATATGAAAAATGTAAGATGTTATGCATGTAACAAGCTTGGACATATAGCAAAGGAATGCAGGAACAAAGCACGAACATCACACCAAAAGGAGAAAACATCATCACGCTTGAAGATATGAAGGAAAAAGGAAGTAGAGTCAGAAAGTGGCGGCACAGCACAACATACAGACATACCAGAATCAGTGGGAGCTGAAAGTACAAAACTTCAGTGTCCTAAATCTCATATGCAAATTTCATGAAATGAAGTCGCATATATACGCGAGTTAGACACTGCAAAGTCACGTATATGCCAGTATGAGGAAAAGCAGTGTGGACAAGTTCGGGAAAAGGATCAGTTTGGTTTATTTGCACTATTTGATAATGGTTACAATTTGTTGATGATGTGTGGAAATGTCTTGATGGTTAGAAGTATTTTGTTTCTAACTTGAAAATGATGATGACTTGATACTCCTTGCTGATATGCATGATCAGATCTGACAGTAAACAAGATGGCACAGGTTTAGGGGGAGCATATGCTTTTAATGCATTATTGGCATTATGGTTAATAGTCCTTGGTGATGATTCTTATGATATGGTTCTTATATCAGATTTGTGGTTGATTCACTAATGGTTCCTACATGGTGATCTTCATAAGGATAAGAAGAAGTACTTGATGATGTGTCTCTCATATACTGTTGTCTCCATATGCATAAAGATCATATATTGCAGGATTGTTCTTGGCACATCTATGGATGAGGATTGTTAGCTGGGTACATGGATGATTATTCAAAGTTGCATTGTTGGAGATATGATGATGATGATTTCTTACCTATATGATGATAGGTTGTTTCGTGCATATGTTGATTGATGCAGATCTTCACTATTGATGATACTTGGTCCACGCAGATCTGGGTGGCTATGGTGTTTCTCACATATGATAGAATGACTCTATATTTTATGCAAAAGGATGAGTTGATGCGGGCATATCTTGATGATTCATGCACTAACTCAAGTTTCTGGTGACATATGCTATGGAGCAGACCATACAGTGTCGTTACTGATGTTTATCATGATCTTATTTAGGTGTCTTATCATGTATATCATTCGATGTAAAGGTCATATCAAGAATCATGATGTAATAATGTGTCTCTATCTATTATAGTCATTTGATGAAATATTTCAGTCATATCAAGGTCATGTAACGGCCTATCTTGGTTTCCCCACTATGCCTGGGATGAATGATGTAATGTTCTTGGTTGTCATTTTCTGGTATATCCCCACTTGGTTGGGTGATGAATGTATGTATCGAGTCTTTTGGTGATAGGAAGGTCATTTATGATATATAGAGTCATTTTCTTCTTGTAGAACATCTTTTGCAGACCTTGCTTACAGTCGGGGGAGTTTGAATATGAACAACACTATATAGCAGAGCAGATATTTCAGAAAGAGCATTATCAGATTGGAGCACCATGGCATATACAAAGGGGGAGTTCATTCAGAGACTTTAGCAGATCTGGTTTATAGTCAAGGAGAGCATGTTCTTAGGGGGAGCATAACCCTTTGCCCTTGATGTCAAAGGGGGAGAGTGAT
>APFE031188981.1:116209-166546 GCA_000404065.3 Pinus taeda
TGATCTAGTGATTGGGTGATTCAGAAGGTTGTTTTATTATGAGCTTCAATGTGGTTATTGGGTCCAGTATGAAAATTGGATGAAACGTGGCCTTTCAGATTACGTGTTGTGCTTCAGTGTATCCAGTATGAAAATTGATGAAATGTGGTACCTGGAGGAGAGAAGATTGTAGGCCGACGCCTACATACTAGTACTTAAGCTAGTACAAAAGCAAAGGGGAACCTTTGGAGCATTGTAGCAGGTAGCAGCCTGCGTACTAGTAAATGGATCGGCTAGTGCAAGAGCAAAGGGGGTTGTAGCTCCCGTACTGGTATAAGACTGCACTAGTAAAAATATTGTAAAAGGATTTTCTTATGAAGAAGAAGATTGAGATGACTTGCAGCAAGTGGTTTTCTCCCGCATTGGGTTTCCACCTTATATCATGGTGTTCATGTGTGTGCCTTATGTGTGATGATCTATTCTATGTTACTGCATCTGTTAACAGATAATATGGTTGATAATGTTCTAATGCACTCATTGAAGATCAATTAACTTAATCATAAGAAGTTGTGGAAGTAGCATATATGAATGAGAGTATGCAAAAGAAAAAGTTTTATTAATGTGATAATACTGAATCACCCCCCCTCTCAGTATTATTTCCAACAATTGGTATCAGAGCATGTCCTTTGATAGAAGCTTGATCGCTTGAAGGAGATCCATGGAACAATGGGAAAGAAGCTTAAGAAGAAAGCTCATAAGAAGAAGAATACATCTCAGAGGAACTATGACAGTGGGAGAATGGATTGGAGATTAGGTATAAGAAGCGCTTCAGATTCAGAATCAGATTCAGAATCAGTTCAAAATGAAGATGACCATTCAGGTATGAATTTGCTATACTCTGATGTTCCAGCTATCCTTCCTTTTGGAAAATATTAAAGTGATAGTGAGACTACTGAATTTGCTCTTATGGGTGAGCAAGAAAGATATCAAATAGAGGCAGAATTTAACAGGCTGACAAACAAAATTAGTGAACAAGAAAAACTTCTGAACATAAAGAGTGGTGCCCTTAAAGAAGCTGTTACTAGGCTAAAAGCTCATCAAAAGGTATGCAAAGAAAAGTATCAAAAGTTGCAGGTTGAAGCAACATCTCTAACAAATGAAGTCGTTGAAAAGAACACAACAATCAAGGAGCTCAGAGATCGATCCAGTTATTATGAAAGTCTTGAAGCCACGATCCTCTCACTAAAGGGAGATATTGAAGAATCAAGGAAGCAGAATGAAGATCTACATCAAGCAATTGAAGAACAAGACAATAAAGTCATCAGCCTAAAATCCGACCTGGAATGTGCCTCGAGAGTTCGTCAAATGCTGCAGAATGTAAATGAAGAACAAGAAAAGGAGATACTCAATCTAAGGAAACAAGTGGAAGAAGGAAGAAAGTCAGAAGAAATTTTGAAGAAGCAATGTCTTGAAAAGGAAGAGCAACAATCAAGTTGAGGTAAATATCTTGACAAGTTAAATTAGAAGATAAGGATAAGCTTTTACGATTTCAAGATAGTACTAAAGTCTTGGATGATATTCTTTGTAGTCAAAGGTCTCCTGCTATCAAGACTGGACTTGGTTTTCATGAATCAGTTGAAGGAGAATCTAGTGCACAAGGTGAAGCAAGGAACTCTAAAGAGAAATCTAAAATGATCAACAAGGAGATAAGAGGTCAACCCAATCAACAACCAAGGAAAGAAATTCTTAAAAGAAAATATTTTAATCCTTACTATGAAATTAATAGTCAGCCATTTACTTAGATGAATAATGTTGAATGTTATGTATGTCATAATCTTGGACATGTTGCAGCTACATGTAGAAGAAGAAGGGTTCAAGACCATTATGCAGAAAGATCATCACATTCAAGGTACTTTAATGGATATTTCTTTGCTTGCAATATATATGGTCACAAGGCTGCTGATTGGTACAAAAGGAATATGAAAAATGTAAGATGTTATGCATGTAACAAGCTTGGACATATAGCAAAGGAATGCAGGAACAAAGCACGAACATCACACCAAAAGGAGAAAACATCATCACGCTTGAAGATATGAAGGAAAAAGGAAGTAGAGTCAGAAAGTGGCGGCACAGCACAACATACAGACATACCAGAATCAGTGGGAGCTGAAAGTACAAAACTTCAGTGTCCTAAATCTCATATGCAAATTTCATGAAATGAAGTCGCATATATACGCGAGTTAGACACTGCAAAGTCACGTATATGCCAGTATGAGGAAAAGCAGTGTGGACAAGTTCGGGAAAAGGATCAGTTTGGTTTATTTGCACTATTTGATAATGGTTACAATTTGTTGATGATGTGTGGAAATGTCTTGATGGTTAGAAGTATTTTGTTTCTAACTTGAAAATGATGATGACTTGATACTCCTTGCTGATATGCATGATCAGATCTGACAGTAAACAAGATGGCACAGGTTTAGGGGGAGCATATGCTTTTAATGCATTATTGGCATTATGGTTAATAGTCCTTGGTGATGATTCTTATGATATGGTTCTTATATCAGATTTGTGGTTGATTCACTAATGGTTCCTACATGGTGATCTTCATAAGGATAAGAAGAAGTACTTGATGATGTGTCTCTCATATACTGTTGTCTCCATATGCATAAAGATCATATATTGCAGGATTGTTCTTGGCACATCTATGGATGAGGATTGTTAGCTGGGTACATGGATGATTATTCAAAGTTGCATTGTTGGAGATATGATGATGATGATTTCTTACCTATATGATGATAGGTTGTTTCGTGCATATGTTGATTGATGCAGATCTTCACTATTGATGATACTTGGTCCACGCAGATCTGGGTGGCTATGGTGTTTCTCACATATGATAGAATGACTCTATATTTTATGAAAAAGGATGAGTTGATGCAGACATATCTTGATGATTCATGCACTAACTCAAGTTTCTGGTGACATATGCTATGGAGCAGACCATACAGTGTCGTTACTGATGTTTATCATGATCTTATTTAGGTGTCTTATCATGTATATCATTCGATGTAAAGGTCATATCAAGAATCATGATGTAATAATGTGTCTCTATCTATTATAGTCATTTGATGAAATATTTCAGTCATATCAAGGTCATGTAACGGCCTATCTTGGTTTCCCCACTATGCCTGGGATGAATGATGTAATGTTCTTGGTTGTCATTTTCTGGTATATCCCCACTTGGTTGGGTGATGAATGTATGTATCGAGTCTTTTGGTGATAGGAAGGTCATTTATGATATATAGAGTCATTTTCTTCTTGTAGAACATCTTTTGCAGACCTTGCTTACAGTCGGGGGAGTTTGAATATGAACAACACTATATAGCAGAGCAGATATTTCAGAAAGAGCATTATCAGATTGGAGCACCATGGCATATACAAAGGGGGAGTTCATTCAGAGACTTTAGCAGATCTCGTTTATAGTCAAGGAGAGCATGTTCTTAGGGGGAGCATAACCCTTTTCCCTTGATGTCAAAGGGGGAGAGTGACTTGGTGTTGTTTCTATCAAGTCCAAAGGGGGAGATTGTTGGCATTATGGCTAAAGTGTTTTCCTTGATGGCAACCCATTCAGGTGATAGATCACAGTACTTCAAGTCAACAGCAAAGATTGATGATCAGCTATCAAATATTAAAGAAAATAAGGGGTACGCAGGTACACCTTACAGAAGGTGCGTACACGCAGGCCGGTGTTACATAAAGTGCGTACATACCCGCAGTTATCCCATTCAGGAGGTTCGTACCCCCAGTTCACTTACTTCAAGGAAGAGAAAAACACACGTGGGGTTTCTTATGTTTAACTCTTGGTATTTAGCTGACAGAATTGTGTTATTATGGTTCTGGCCCATGGTATTGTTTTATATTATTATTATTATTGAGCCCCATGATCCATGATTTGAGGAAGCGCTTGCCTATATAAAGCAAAGGAGATCATTTGGCTTGAGCATGTTTTGGGTTGAACATCTTATGAGAGCTATATCTGAAATACTATGATCTATTAGAGTAATGTCTAGATCTAAATAAGGCGTAGCTGCGGAGGTACGAGGCGCCACAGAAGGCGCAGTGCGGAGACGCCACAGAGGCGTCACAGAAGGCGCAGTGCGGAGACGCCACAGAGGCACCACAGAAGGCGCAGTGTAGAGACACCACAGAGGTGCCACAGAAGGCGCAGCACGGAGACGCCACAGAGGCGCCACAGAAGGAGCAGTGCAGAGATGCCACAGAGGCGCCACAGAAGGCGCAGTGCGGAGGCGCCACAGAATGTGCAGTGCGAAGGCGCCACAGAAGGCGCAATGGGGAGATGCCACAAAGGAGCCACAGAAGGTGCAGTGCAGAGATGCCACAGAGGCACCACAGAAGGCGCAGTGCGGAGGCGCCACAGGAGACGCCAGAGAGGCGCCACCGAAGGTGCAGTGCGGAGGCGCCACAGAAGGCGCAGCTGCGGAGGTGCGCGGCGCCACAAAAGGACAGTGTGTACTTGTACATAGGCATTACATGGGTGAAGCTACGTACTTCTCTTGAAATCAAGTTAGTTGTCCATGTTTATCCTTGCTGTGTTCTGGGTCTGGTTTCTGGTATTATGATCTGATAACAGCAGTCTGATAAGTGATTGATTATGTTCTTAATGACTCATCTTCATGTGATCTGATGGACTAGATCTGATTGATGACTCTCATTGTATATGTATTGATCTAGTGATTGGGTGATTCAGAAGGTTGTTTGATTATGAGCTTCAATGTGGTTATTGGGTACAGTATGAAAATTGGATGAAACATGGCCTTTCAGATTATATGTTGTGCTTCAGTGTATCCAGTATGAAAATTGATGAAACGTGTACCTAGAGGAGAGAAGATTGTAGCGACACCTACGTACTAGTACTTAAGCTAGTACAAGAGCTAAAGGAAATCTTTGGAGCATTGTAGCAGGTAGTAGCCTGCGTACTAGTAAATGGATCGGCTAGTACAAGAGCAAAGGGGTTGTAGCTCCCGTACTTGTATAAGGCTGCACCAGTACAAATATTGTAAAAGGATTTTCTTATTAAGAAGAAGATTGAGATGACTTGCAGCAGGTGGTTTTCTCCCGCATTGGGTTTCCACCTTATATCATGGTGTTCATGTGTGTGCCTTATGTGTGATGATCTATTCTATGTTACTCCATCTGTTAACTGATAATATGGTTGATAATGTTCTAATGCACTCATTGAAGATCAATTAACTTAATCATAAGAAGTTGTGGAAGTAGCATATATGAATCAGAGTTTGGAAATGAAATAGTTTTATTAATGTGATAATACTAATTCACCCCCCCTCTCAGTATTATTTCCAACAAAATGTTCTAGTAATACATTCCCTAAAACTTGATGAAACCCTAACCCTAGCATAGATTATGAAAACCTTAATTTTCTATCTAAACCCTAATGGCTAGCAAAAGCCCTAAAAGGATGCAACCCTACAAACCTAACCCTAGGTGCAAATCCCAAATATACAAGTCAGCCGGTAATTGAATACATGCCTAAAACCGCTAGACAAACCCTAACTCTAAAAATCTATACTTTAAATTTATTACATGAAATTATAAATACATATCCTTTTTAATGGGACCCATTAACTCTTACCACAAATTTCTTGATTCATCAATTTATGTAATAAAACCAAATCACGTGATACTTTACCAATTTTGGAAAAAGGGGAAAAAGCATATTAAAAGGCCAAATGATTATATACACAAGCCTTTTATTTTGGGCGCAAATTTTTAATCCACATTGAACAACTGTAGACAACATTTAAAAGTCAGCATGAGAAGTTGGCTCCACCTCTAGACGTAGACAACATTCTATGCATATATATTGGGACACAATTTCAGTTATAAAGCACAGGAAAATAATGAAGAATACAGACAATGAAAGACAAGGTTCACATCTCATGAGCATAATCAAAATACAGTAAACTACATATCTCAGACAACGTGCTACCAAATGTGTACATCTAGGCAAAACAACTATTTCTGGATGAAAGATAGTGAACACATATTTTTGGCTAACCAAGTTGCAGGAAGCTTAAACAATACGAAGTGTGAACAATTCAGATGCCCTGTAGATCAAGGAACATCAGAAAGTTAATTTTTTTTGCATCGTTGCATAAATTCATAACCAAGCAATGGTCCTTGACACCTCTTCTATTTACGTCTCAACAACTGGGTGAGTAGTTTCATTACCTCAGTTAGATTCAAACTGAGGAACTAATACTTTGGTCATTACAAAAATCCTTATTTACAACTATTGACTGCTATTTTATAGCTTGGAATCTTGGTGCCTCAAACTGTGGTAACTCAGACATTGTAGAAGATCATGACTTACTATTGACTATAATCTTATAAGCCCGGAAAATGAAGAGTTCTTTCTTGAATAGAAAATAGTGAAGTAAATCAAGGACAAAGCAAACCCAAAGTGTTTTTTTATTTTTGTATTAGTGAAAACATTGAAGAGTATACCAAGAACATTGAAGTATGTACCCTACACATTCTCTATTTAACAACAAGATTGGTGTCCTTGGAGTTTGTGCTCCTAAACATAAGGTAGGTTCCTTGGATTAGATAGGGTCGAAGCCTTAGAGGTCAGAGCCTCATCAAAACCAAGTTGGTGCTTGGGAATAATTATCATAAGTTGTATCTATTCTTTTATACTCAATAAAATTATTCTTATAGGTTTCACTGATTAAATTGTGAAGAATATAGCTGGTAGTAATAACAATTGAAAGAAAATACTGATTCACCCCCCCCCTCCCCCCAAGTATTTACAACAATTGGTATCAGAGCCAGATTCTTCATAATCAACCTAACATCTGGAAGAAGGATTCTTAGTCACAATGGAAGATCAAGAAGTGTCAGGAAGGCTTCCTCTGTTTGATGGCAAAAATTTTGGTTTTTGGAGAAAAAAAAATGTCCTACTACTTAATGTCCCTTGGATGTGAAGTTTGGCATTCGATTTTAAATGCATACACAAGTCCTTCCACTCTTCCAACTGATCAATATGAAAGAAAAACTTACATTGCAAATGCAAAAGCCTTAAATTCCATTACTAGCGGAATCATTAACTCATAATTTACAAAAGTCATGAATTGCGACTCGGCCAAAGAAGTATGGGATAAGATCATTAACTTATATTATGGGGACTCCAAAGATAAGAAGGAAAAGCTTCAAACTCATAGAAGGCAATTCAAAATTCTAAAAATTGATGATGAAGAAGACATCACATCATACTTTCTCTGAGTAGTTGAAGTGGTCAACTCTCTTAAAGGATTAGGAGAACAGATTGAAGAAATCATTGTTGTTCAAAAAGTCTTGAGATCTCTCCCTGATAGATTTGACTCTAAAGTAAGTGCTATAGAAGAAATTAAAGACCTATATACTCTCAATATGTATGAACTTCATGGAATCCTCATTGCCTATGAGATGAGAAAAGGAATCCCAAGTTCCGAAGATGTAGCATTCAAGGCCTCAAAATCAAAAGAAAGGTAAGGATGGAATACTAGCACTGATGACTCCGATATTCAATTTGAATTGGCACAATTTGTATGAATACTAAAGAAAGGATCTAAGCTAAAAGGTAAGTACCCTCTTATTTGTTTCAAATGTGGAAGAATAGGTCATTATGCTGCAAATTGTGCTCTTAACCATGATAGTGATGATGAGGAGGATTCTAAAAGGATGGTATACAAAAAGAAAGTGTTCAATAAGAAGAAATTCTTCTCCAAGAAAGAAGATTCTGATGAATATGAATTTGTAGTCATCAAAAGAAAATCAACTAATCATTTCCCTCATCGCAAAGGAGGTGCTGATGAATCATATAATGAAGATGACTATGCTGGAAGCCAAGAAGTATTATTCATGGCATTCACAAATGATGATGATTCAAGGCTAGAAGGAGATGTAGATGAATTTTTGATAAGTGCCATTGAAGAAAATGAGAAATTACATAATAAAATCATTCCTGTCAAGGTAGAAATGGAGGAAGCAAAAAGAAGGGAAGACTTCTTAAAAAATAAGCTAAAAGAAAAGGAAGAAATATGTGAAAATCATGAAGGTGAAATAGTATCTCTGAGGAAGGAATTGGATAAAGTCAAAAAGAAGTTGGAAAGCTCTCAAACACTTGACATTGTCCTAAATAGTCAAAAACCTCAATATGAAAAATCTGGTATAGGCCTTAAAGGAGAATCATCAAGTCCTAAGGATAATGCAAAAAGTTATGTAGACATACTTTCGAGCAACCCAAAAGAAGAAAAATCGTTTCATCGGAGGCCCATCTCAAATACAAAGAATGAAAAGAGAGTAACTCCAAGGAATCATTCTCATTCAAACCATGACTATTACAATAGGTACAAAACTATATCTTTTGGGCATTGTTATTATTGTAGAAATTTTGGTCATTAAGCCAAACATTGCATGGCTCGTAAGAATGAAACACCAAAATTGAAAACTCAAACAGACAAACCATATGGTCTCAAAGGACAAGGACAAATCAAGACCTACAACTCTTTTGATCTCTTGCCGAAATTTGATCCAATTTGGTCACTATGTAATGATAATGGACACAATGAACAAAATTGCACCCTCAAAAGAAGAGAATAAAAAAATGAGAATCCCAATATGGAGAAATGTCACCTAGCTCTCTATGCTCACAATGATGAAAATCATTATTTTGTAGATAGTGGGTTCTCTAGACATATGATAGGTGGCAAAAGGAAGTTTTTCTCATTAAGAAAAAAAGAAGGAAATGTGTCCTTTGGAAGTGGATCTGCCAAAATTGTTGGAAAAGGAACTATTACTCTTATTAATAGAAAAGGGAAGGCTCAAAATTCTTTGCTCGTAGACAGCCTCAAACATAATCTCTTAAGTGTTAGCCAAATATGTGCTCAAGGACATAAAGTTGTCTTTAGCACTAAAGAATATGAAATAAGGAACTCATCCCTAGGAGAAATGGTGGTAAAAGGAGTTAGAACATCAGATAACATCTACATTTTGAACAAAATTCAAGAAAATAAATGTTACCTAAGTCAAACAAATGAAAGTTGGTTGTGGCACAAGCGATTGGGACATATAAGTTTTGATAACTTGATCAATATTAGCAAGATCAATGCAGTACGAGAAATCCCAAAGTTATTCAAGCCAAATCAAGGTGTATGTGGTCAATGTGAACATGGAAGGAAAACTATAACCAGCACAAGACCGAGGGGTTTTCTACAGCAAAACCTCTGGAGATCATTCATGTTGATTTATGTGCACCAACTAGAACTCCGACACTCCAAGGAGAAAGGTAATTTGATTTATTCGTTAATGACTATACTAGAATGATGTGGGTATATTTCATAAAATATAAATCTGAATCATTTGAATGTTTTAATAATCTTAAAGCTCTTGTAGAAAATGAAAAAGATTCTAAGATTAAATGTCTTAGAATAGATAAAGGGGGAGAATTCAAATCAAAAGAATTTGATGAATTCTGTAAAGTACATGGAAATGAAATAGAACTGTCTACTGCTAGAAAACCCAAGAAAAATGAGGTAGTTGAAAGAAGAAACTAAATTGTCCAAGAAATGGCTAGAATAATGTTAATAACAACTGACTTGGAACCAAAATTTTGGAGAGAAGCAGTCAGAACAACAGTTTATGCCTTAAATCGAACTCAACTAAGGCCAAATAATAAGAAGACTCCTTATGAATTATGGAAAGGAAGACCTTGTTCAGTAAAATACTTCAAGATTTTTTGGAAGAAAATGCTTCATAGAAATCAATGATGACTCACCGGGAAAATTTTATTCTCGGGTTGAGAAAGGAATATTCGTAGGATATTCTACTAGGAGCAAAGCCTACAAGTGCTACAATAATCAACTATGGAAAATAGTGGAAAGCATTGATGTGAAGATTGATGAAAATGTTCCAGAAAAGGAAATTGAAGATCATGAAGTTGACCCTTTCATTGAAGAAAACGAAGAAGAACTTGAAAAAGAGGAAAAGGATCAAGAAAAACAAAAGGAAAACAAACCATCTCAAACCCCTTCAAAGATAAAATTCCTCGAAAAATGTCACCCTGAACAATAGGGTATTAGCAATGTAGACGAGGGGATACAAACCCGAAAAACAATGACATGTAAACCAAGGAAAAATGATGTTTCTCTCCTATCTATGATAGAACTAGAAATGTTTACTCAGGCAAGTAAGGACCCTCATTGGGTAAAAGCCATGGAAGAAGAAATTTCTCAAATCGAGAAAAATGAGACATGGGAGCTAGTACCTCAACCAAAAGATAAAAATATAATTGGAACCAACTAGGTATTCAAAAGCAAAATGAATGAAGACGTACAAATAATCAGTAATATGGCAAGGCTTGTCTATAAAGGTTATTCACAAATTGAAGGAATTGAATTTGAAGAAACCTTTGCACCAGTAGTTCATATGGAAGCTATAAGGATGTTCTTTGCATTCTCTTGCTCCAAAGGATTCAAAATCTATCAAATGGACATAAAATCAACATTTCTAAATGGGGAACTCAAGGGAGAAGTCTACATGGATCAACCAGAAGGTTTTAATTTAGCAGAAGGAAAAGAATTTTTTTGTAAGTTGAAAAGTCACTATATGTTTTGAAACGAGCTCCTTGAGCTTGATATGCAAGATTGGATCACTATCTAAAACAACAAGGCTTCAAGAAGGGGGTGGCAGGAAGTAATATCTACATGAAGATGAATGAGGATAAGTTACTAGTCACTCTTGTCTATGTTGATCATCTAATCTTTGCTAGCAATAATGATGAGACGAGCCATAAGTTTTCTCAAACTATGTCAAAAGAGTTCAAAATGTTGATGATAGGAGAATTATTTTACTTCATTGGAATACAAGTATCTCAAACCACAACAGGGATGTTCATATCTCAAGCAAAGTATCTTAAAGAAATGCTTAAAAGATATGGAATGGAACACTATGCACCCATCAGCACACCTATGTCCACAGATTACAAATCAAGCAAAGATGATCACTCTTCTCCGGTAAGTGCAAATCATTATAGGTCAATAATTGGAACTCTCCTATACTTAACCGCTACAAGACACAAAATTATGCAATAAATAGGAATGGTGGGAAGGTTTCAATTAGGTCCTAAACAATCCCATTTCTTTTTAAGTATTAGGGGCTTTACACGGTGCATTATATTAGATATATTTTGGGATTCAACTCTGTTAAGTAAGTCATTCACATATGACCATTTCCATGAGAGGTAGTCATAACTGACTAATTTCTCATGGTTTTTGAATAGCTCACTTAGCACTCATTGCATCGGGTGATGCTCACAGGGGTGAAAAAGTGGGATTGAAACTAGTGAAATGAATCACATAGCGTCAATCATCACTCTCGGGGCTTGCAACCGGTAACTAGGGCTTCCCCGAAGGTCACCCATCCCAGATCGCCTCTGGCACAAGCGCGCTTAACTATGTAGTTTTCCCCACAATCAAGCCCACTTAGCTTGCTACCCCATTTGCAAAACCTTAGCAAGTATTGTACCTCATGAACTATTCAAGTAGAGATCCCTTCATTCTTTTTTAATTTAAGTATTAGGGGGTTTACACAGTGCTATTTTGGGATTCAACTGCGTTAAGTGAGTCATTCACATATGACCATTTCCATGAGAGGTAGTCGTAACTCACTAATTTCTCATGGTTTTTGAATAGCGCACTTAGCACTCATTGCATCGGGTGATGCCCATATGGGTGAAGAAGTGGGACTGAAGCTAGTGAAATGAATCAAATATCATCAATCATCACTCCCGGGGCTTGCACCCAGTAACCACGACTTCCTGGGAGGTCACCCACCCTAGATCACCTCTGTCTCAAGCACGCTTAACTATGGAGTTTTCGCCAAAATCAAGCTCACTTAGCTTGCTACTGCATTAGCAAAACCTTAGCAAACATTGTGCCTCGTGGACCTTTCAAGTAGAGATCCCTTCACTCTTTTTGAATTTAAGTATTAGGGGGTTTACGTTGTGAATTATATTAGATATATTTTGGGATTCAACTACGTTAAGTAAGTCATTAATGTATGACCCTTTCCATGAGAGGTGGTTGTAACTGATTAATTTCTCATGGTTTTTGAATAGTTCACTTAGCACTCATTGCATTGGGAGATGCTCACAGGGTTGAAGAAGTGAGATTGAAACTAGTGAAATGAATCACATAGCATTAATCATCATTGCCAAGGCTTGCACCCTGTAACCAGGACTTCCCGGGAGGTCACCCATCCCAGAGGTCACCCTCTTAAGCGCACTTGAGCCAGAGGTGATCTAGCATGGGTGACCTCTCGGGATGTCATGGTTACCAGGTACAAGCCCCAGGAGTGATGATTGATGCTAAGTGATTCATTTCACTAGTTTCAATCCCACTTCTTCACACATGTGAGCATCACCCGATGCAATGAGTGATAAGTGAACGCTTCAAAAACCATGAAAAATTAGTCAGCTACAATTACCTCTCATGGAAATGGTCATATGTGAATGACTTACTTAACACAGTTGAATCCCAAAATATATCTAATATAATGAACTGTGTAAACCCCCTAATACTTAAATTCGAAAAGAGTGAAGGGATCTCTACTTGAATGGTTCATGAGGCACAATACTTGCTGAGATTTTAGAAATGGTGTAGCAAGCTAAGTGGGCTTGATTGTGGGGAAAACTCCACAGTTAAGTATGCTTAAGCTAGAGGCGATCTAGGATAGGTGACCTCCCGAGAAGTCCTAGTTACTGGGTGCAAGCCCTAGGAGTGATGATTGACGCTATGTGATTCATTTAACTATTTTCAATCCCACTTCTTCACCCATGTGAGCATCACCCAATGTAATGAGTGCTAAGTGAACTATTCAAAAACCATGAGAAATTAGTCAGTTACGACTACCTCTCATGGAAATGGTCATATGTGAATGACTTCCTTAACGCAGTTGAATCGCAAAATATATCTAATATAATGCACTGTGTAACACCCTAATACTTAAACTCAAAAAGAGTGAAGGGATCTCTATTTGAATGCTTCATGAGGCACAATACTTGCTAAGGTTTTGCAAGTGGAGTAGCAAGCTAAATGGGCTTGATTGTGGGGAAAACTCCACAGTTAAGTGTGCTTGAGCCAGAGGCAATCTGGGATGGGTGACCTCCTGGGAAGCCCTGGTTACCGGGTGCAAGCCCTGGGAGTGTTGATTGACGCTATGTGATTCATTTCACTAGTTTCAATCCCACTTCTTCACCCCTGTGAGCATCACCTGACGCAATGAGTGCTAAGTGAACTATTCAAAAACCATGAGAAATTAGTCAGTTACGACTACCTCTCATGGAAATGGTCATATGTGAATGACTTACTTAACGCAGTTGAATCCAAAAATATATCTAATATAATGCACTGCGTAAACCCCCTAATACTTAAATTCAAAGAGAGTGAAGGGATCTATACTTGAATGGTTCATGAGGCACAATACTTGCTAAGGTTTTGCAAATGGAGTAACAAGCTAAGTGGGCTTGATTGTGGGGAAAACTCCACAATGAAGCGCGCTTGAGCCAAAGGCGATCTGGGATGGGTGACCTCTTAGGAAGTCCTGGTCACCGGGTGCAAGCTCCGGGAGTGATGATTGATGCTATGTGATTCATTTCACTAGCTTCAATCCCACTTCTTCACCCCTGTGAGCATGAGCCGATGCAATGAGTGCTAAGTGAACTATTCAATAACCATGAGAAATTAGTGAGTTATGACTACCTCTCATGGAAATGGTCACACGTGAATGACTTACTTAATGCAGTTGAATCGCAAAATATATCTAATATAATGCACTGAGTAAAACCCTAATAATTAAATTCAAAAAGAGGGAAGGGATCTCTACTTGAATGGTTCATGAGGCACAATACTTTTTAATGTTTTGCAAATGGGGTAGCAATCTAAGTGGGCTTGGTTATGGAGAAAACTCCATAGTTAAGCATGCTTGAGCCAGAGACGATTTATGATGGGTGACATCCCAGCAAGTCGTGGTTACCGAGTGCAAGCCCCGGGAGTGATGATTGACACTATGTGATTCACTTCACTAGTTTCAATCCCACTTCTACACCCCTGTGAGCATCACTCGATGCAATGAGTGCTAAGTGAACTATTAAAAAACGATGAGAAATTATTGAGTTATGACTACCTCTAATGGAAATGGTCATGCGTGAATGAGTTACTTAATGCAGTTGAATCCCAAAATATATCTAATCACATTTGTTACCTATAAAAATAATTATCAGATACTTGAAACGAACACCTGATTTTGGACTTTGGTACCCTCATAGCTCAACTCGTATTGTGACCGCATACACCAATATTGATTGTGCCGGAAGTGTCGATGATAAAAAATGTACTAGTGGAAATTCATTCTTCCTTGGAAATTGTCTAGTATCTTGGCTCAGCAAAATACAAACATCCATATCACTATCCACAGCCGAAGTTGAGTATATAGCTACTGTAGATTGTCGTACTCAATTCTTATGGATAAAGGAAGCTCTAAAAGATGTTAACATAGATACCAACCAACCGATTACCATCTATTGCGATAACATAAGTGCTACCAGTCTCAGCAAAAATCCAGCAATTCACTCAAAGACCAAACATATACCAATCAAGTATCATTTTCTTCGTGAAGAAGTAGCTGAGCAAAACATAAAATTGGAATATATCAATACCAAGGAGCAGATTGTTGATATCTTTACAAAACCTCTTCCTCGAGAAGTATTTGAACATATTTCACAAAATATGGGGGTTATTGCTCTTGCATCACATGAAATAATCATCTTCACAAAAGTAGGACACCATGACAGGGGGAGTAACAAACCTATGAAGTACTTGGCACCCCGTTTTTCATTGATGTCAAAGGGGGAGAGAATGTTGAAAGGGCAAGAATATTGCCATCAATGAAAAAGGGGGAGATTGTTAATATAGGTTGTCATTAATGTCAATATGGCGTTGTTTCTTTTTGAAAATGTCCTGGTAATACATGCCCTAAAACTTGATGAAACCCTAACCATATCATAGATTATTAAAACCCTAATTTTCTATCTAAATCTTAATGGATAGTGAAAGCCCTAAAAAGCTGCAACCCTAAAAACCGAACCCTAGATGCAAAGCCCGAAGATCTAAGTCGACCCCTAATTGAATCCATCCCTAAAAACCCTAGCCAAACCCTAACTCTAGAAACCTATACTTTAAAGTTATTACATGAAATTCTATATACATATCCTTTTTAATGGGACCCATTAACTCTTACCATAAATTTCCTAATTCATCAATTTAATTAATAAAACGAAATCACGTGACACTTTACCAATTTAAAAAAAAAGGGAATTAAAAGAGCATATTAAAAGGCCAAATGATTATATACATAATCATTTTATTTTTGGCGTAATTTTTTAATCCACATTGAAAGACTGTAGACAACATTTACACGTCGACATGAGAAGTTGGCTACACCTTCGGACGTAGACAACATTCTACGCCTATATATTGGGACATAATTTCAGTTAAAAAACATAGGAAAATAACAAAGAATACAAACAACAAAAGACAATGATCACATCTTGTAAATGAAAGCAAACAACAATAAACAACATATCTCGGATAGCATGCTAACAAATGCATACATCTAGGAAAAATGGTTATTTCTGGATAAAAGACAGCGAACACATATTTCTGGGTTAATTGAGTTGCAGGAAGTGTGAACAATTCAAAGCTTGAAAAATTAAAAGCGTGAACAATTCGAACGGCCAGTGGATGAAGGAACATCGGGCAGTTCTTTTTTTGTTCATCGTTACATAATTTCATAACCAAGAAATAGTACTTGACACCTCTTCTATTTACGCGCCAACAACTGGTCGAGTAGTTTCATTACCTCATTTAGGTTTAGACTAAGGAGCTGATACTTCGGTCATTACACAAATCCTTATTTACAACTATTGACTGTTATTTTATAGCTTGGACTATTGGTGCCTGGGACTATGGTAACTCAAATATTGCAGAAGATGATGATTTATTGCTGACTATAATATTATAAGCCTGGACAATGAAGAGTTCTTTCTTGAACAACAAATGGTGAAGTAAATCAAGGACAAAGCAGACCCAAAGTGTTTTTTCATTGTTGTAGTAGTGAAAACATCGAAGAATATACAAATAACATTGAATTAAGTACCCTACATATTCTCTATTTAACAAGAGGATTGGTGTTGTTGGAGTTGGTGCTCATAAAAGTAAGGTAGGTGCCTTTGATTAGATAGGGTCAAAGCCCTATAGGTGGAAGCCTCATCAAAACCAAATTGGTGCTTGGGAATAATTATCATAAGTTGTGTCTATTCTCTTATACTCAATAAAATTATTCTTATAAGTTTAACTAATTAAATTGTGAAGAATCAAACTAGTAATAATAACATTTGAAAGAAAATACTGATTCACCCACCTCTCAGTATTTCCAACAGAGGATGACAAAATGATCGACCAGTTATTATTTTACTCTAATTTAATTTTTTTGTCGCTCAACTCGGGGAACAATCCTGCCATCTCCTTCTTTAGGTCTTAGAAACTCTACGTCCTCCCTTTGTGCTTCTGGATTCATTGCAGGGTCTTGTGGGTAGTGTCTTTGAAACCCTCCTCTTGTAGTTTCTCTACTACCTGCCCATCCTCTTTCACCTATACAGGAATAGTTCCTAGCCCTTGCGAGTTAGTTTTTTCAGCATCATCCTCTCCTATTTTCTCAAGAATGATTTCTAGCCCTTAAAGGTTAGTTTGATTAGCAGTTTCCTCTCCCATCTGTTCATAAATGGCTTCTAACCCTTGTGGGTTAGCCTTATCTACAACATTCTCCTCCATTTTCTCATGAGCAGCTTCTAACCCTTGTGGGTTAGTTTTATCTGCAGAGTATTCTTACATCTGTTCATGAATGGCTTCTAACCCTTGTGGGTTAGCCTTATCTACAACATTCTCCTCCATTTTCTCATGAGCAGCTTCTAACCCTTGTGGGTTAGTTTTATCTGCAGAGTATTCTTACATCTTCTCAGGAAAGGTTTCTGTAGAAGTAGTACTATCCATAGCTTCTTCATTTTGTCATCCGACCATCATTGGTTCTTGTGTGACAATGTTGACCTCCAACCCTTAAATTTTCTCAATTCTTTCACCAATCGACACTGGCTTTTGAATAACCGTGTGTATAATGGTTCCCTTATATTTCCCAACAAATTTCAAGATCGAGGGAGAAGCTTTTTATTTCTCCATGTGTCTAGAGGAATGGGTTTTCCTTCCCGGTCTTTGAAAATGTGCAAGAAAAGGAGAACGAGTAATAATTTCATCAATTTTCGTTCTCTAAATGCCTTCTGACGCAGGCCCTCCTTCCTCTTATTCTATGTCCATCGGGCTTTTCTATGCTCCCTTTTTCTCTTCCTACCTATGCTTCTTCCAATTTTTCCTTTTGCGCAACAACCAACATTGTCTCTTCTAGAGTGGTGTCGAATGCGGCCCTCGTTTCCAAAGGTTCCACATTCATTTGAATGGGTGGTGTCGGTTCTTGTGTGACAATGCCACCTATGTTTTCAACCACAGGTTATTAAACTGTTTGAACATGTGGTGTTGTTTCTTGTGTGTCAGCGCCACCTACAATTATGACTAGAAGTTCTTCAATTACTTGGATAGGTGGTGTTTGTTCTTCTGCAACAGTACCACCTACATTCTCAATGAAGAGTTATTCAATTGTTTGGATAGGTGGTTCTTGTTCTTTTGTAACACCACCACCTACATTCTCAACCAAAATTTGTCCAATTATTTGGATAGTTGATGTTGGTTCTTGTGTGTTAACACAACTTGTAACTACATCCAAGGGTGGTGATTCTCCTCTTATTTTGGCACTTGACATTGGTTCTTATGGAGAAGCCTCAACTGCACCCTCTTCTATCTCCATTGCATCTATCTTTCTTAGTTCAACAGGTGACGCTGGAACAACTTCATCAATGGCCTCTTCTTCCACTACTATATCTTCTTCCTCTTCCCCCATAGGTAACATACCCACAAGTTCTTCTTCCACCAACTTGGTGAATGGTGGCCGAGCCACAGAGTTTCAAGACAGTGCATGCACCACCAATAATCTAACCAATCCATGATTTGTGAGAACCATTAATGGTTCACATGGTTGTCAGACAAGTTGCACCATTAAGTAGAGGTTGCTCGATAAGAAGTATGGCATGTCTAAAGAATGAGCCTGCGCATGCTAGAACTGAAGGCATGAAAGGAGTTTGAAATGATACTTAAACAATATAGAGAAATGAACTTCACAGGTAACATACCTCATAACAAAATACGCCACCTCACCCCATGGATATGGCAGAGATTTATGATCATACCCTCTTCCTTTCTGGATCGATGTCTCCCCCTCCTACAATTTTTTTTCGAAAACTCCGGTAGAGGAGAGTTCCGAGAGAACCATTTCTAACCTCCTCACTATAATCCACTGGAAATTGAAATAGCTTCCTTCGTGACATAAATATCTAGCCCACAAATTCTATAATTATTTCCTTCCATTTTTAACGCAAATTCCACTGTGATGTCCTCATCAAATCCTTGTAGCCTCTCAAAGTACACATGGCACACTGCATCCAAGAAGACTTTCCAAACATCCGTATTGTGTTGAACTAACTCTGTAATCTTTAGTTCATGTCCTAGATGCTATCCACCCATTTTGCAATGGATTTGTAATAGCAATTCGAAGTAAGAATAGAGCACGAAGGAGTGCTGACAGGTAGATTTATAGTGAGAGATGTGATAGTGATGGGGTACATTGAGAGTGAAAACTAGAAGGATAACAATGAAATATTGAAAAATTGTGGTGGATATTGGATGATAATCGATGGTAATAATGGTAATTACTTTGGAGTGTTGGAAAATACCATTCATTAGTACAATATTACTAACTTCAAGTCCCGATGCATATGGATATCATGTGAAGTATGGTGGAAAATCGTGGAGTCAATGGGCTTAGCTCAAGGTTTGATAAAATAATAATAAGTAATTATTATAGTACCTCCCCCCAACTAAGGGATGACCGTCCGCGGTCATATGAAGTCATGTCACATGAATTATGAATCAAATCCACAAAGATGATCAGGGACATACTTGGAGGCTTACCTTGATGAAGTAACAACAGCAAGGTAGTAACAACACCCGAGGAATAACAACACCACTTGAACACAATCGAAATCATGAGGAAGTAACAACACTGACGAAGTAACAACACTCGTGGAGTAATAGTGCCAAAATACTTTGATGAAATTGCGATGGAGTAACAACACCGACAAAGCAACAACACCAAAGGAGTAACAACACCAATGAGGTACCTTCAAGAAAAAAATTGATAGAGTAGTAAAACAAAATTATATATATATATAATAATATATATATATATATATTATATATATATAATATATACTATATATAATAATATATATATATATATATATTATATATATCTATCTAATATATTAATATATATATATATATATATATTAAATCACGGGTGCAACGGAGGAATTCCCTACAGTAATAACTTCAAAACGAGAGTTACGCTAGATATATTTAATAAAGGAGTCTTTTAGAGTTAGATGGTGATATAATTTGAGGTGATGTCCATTCATGATCAAAGGAGTATGTGTCTTATCAAATTTGATAAGTCTAACAATACCGTTATCGAACACCATATCAACTTCATATGGTCTCGTCCACCTGAAGCAGAGCTTTCCCTTAAAATCCTTGAACCAAGAATCATAGTGTAATGCCCAATCCCCTCTTTGAGACACATCTTTCTTAATGAATTTATGGTGCCATTTAGTTCATTTTTGTTGGATTGTAGCAGTATTTTGGACATCTGCCAAACGAATTTCACCAACCTACTCAACTGTTCCAATTGATGTTTTCCGGCTTCTAAAATACCTAAAACTACTTCAAGGGTTGTCTTGAGCATCTTAATTTTGAATTCCACTGGAAACAAGGAATTTCCCATAGACAAGCTCATATGGTAAAAACCTTGTTGTGTTCTGCCATGTTGTTCTATATGCCCACAGTGCCTCAAGAAGTTTTTCAGCCCAATTCCATCGATGGTTCGCTATAGTCTTTGTAACAATATTCTCTAGTACCTTGTTTGTGCTTTCGACTTGACCATTTTCCTAAGGGTGATATGGAGATGTTACCCTATGGTTGGTTCCATATTTCTTCATGAGTCCTACTATCATATGTGATGTAAATTGTGCCCTTCCATCTAAAACTATCTCTCTAGGTACTCTGTGTCATACAATAATTTCTTCAAATAAAAAGACTGAGACAACCCATTCCATTGCTTTCACCACATCCTTGGCCTCTACCCACTTTGTTATGTAATTAGTGCAAACTAGAATATGAACGTTCTACTGTGAAGGTATTAATGGCCCAGCGAAATAAATAACCCAGTTTTCACAGGGGTGAAGACCTATTTGGGCTTGTAATGGCATTTCATCTGCCCGAGCAAGCTAACCAATCCACTGGCAACTATCGCACCCTCTAACATATTTCCTTGCATCACGAAAAATAAAAGGCCAATAGTATCCCATTTATAATAGCTTATGACATGTCTATTTATTTGCAAAATGTCCCCCACAGGGGCCATCATGAGCAACTTTCAAGACATCATAGATGTCATCTCCACTCATATAGCACCAGATTTGCTGATCAAATTCTATGTAAAAGAGATATCCCTCTATCCATGAACAATGTGCATTGTGATGCATAATCCTTTGTTGTTCTCTATAAGACAAGTGTTGAGGCACCTTTCCTGTAGCAAGAAATTTAGCAATATATTCATACCACGGAGTATGAGTAGAAACTAAAAAAAGATGACCATCTGGAAAACTATCCTCTACAGGTGTACCTTCATCACTAGTATCCATCCTAGAAAGAAAATCCGTGACTACGTTATCTTTTTGAGGTTTTTTTACAATGGTAATATCAAACTTGTGAATTAATAGTAACCATCTTGTAACACGGCCAGGGGTTATTGGTTTGTTCATCATATACCTAATAGTTGTATGATCATGGTGCATGAAAGTAGGATACCCTCTGATATAATGCCGAAATTTATTAACAACATAAATGACACCCAAGAACTCCTTTTCAATTACCATATAATTTAATTCAGCAGGGGTCAAATTCTTGCTAACATATTAAATTGGATACGACTTATTGTCCTCCTGCTACCCCAGAAACACCCCTACTATTGTTTGAGAAGCATTAGTAGAGATGTAAAATGGGAGTTTCCAGTCAGGACCATGTAATATAGGAGTCTTGTAGACTAGCTTTTTGATTTCCAAAAAAGTTGCTTCACATTCATCTGTCCACACAAATTCTCCATCTTTAGATACCAATTTAATAAGTAGGAATGCTATTTTAGAAAAAAGATCTATGAAACACCTATAATATCCAGCACAACTAATAAACCTGCATACCTTGTCGGTGTCTTAGGCGTAGGAAATTTTAAGATTACCTCTACCTTTGTAGGATCAACCTAAATTCTTGCAGCTGAAAGCAAGTGTCCCAACACTATAAATCTTTCATCATCATATCAAATTTGACTGTACTTAAAGAAACATGTGTTTTCTTGCATATTTCAAGTACTTTCTCTAAGTTTTTTAAAGCTTCTGTATAGGAATCCCCATATGGGGTAAAGTCATCCATGTAAATGTCATCAATATCACTAACTAGATTAGAGAAAATTCCTAATATCGCCCTTTGAAAGGTAGAAATTATGTTACAGAGGCCAAATGGAAGGACTCAATATAAAAAGGTTCCCCAAGGCCATGTGAAGGCGGTTTTGTCCTGATCTTCAAGATCTATTTGTATTTGATTGTATCCGCTAAATCCATCCAGAAAGGAGAAAAACTCTTTCCCAGCTAATGTCTCAAGGACATTGTGAATAAAGGGTAAGGGAAAATGGTCTTTATGAGTTGCTTTGTTTAGTTTGTTGTAATCAATGTAGATCTACCACTTCCCATTCTTATTAGGAACAATGACTAGCGAGGAAACCCATTGACTGTCTGATATCAAATAAATAAAACCCACATATAATAGCTTCTGAAATTCATCTTCGACAATGTTTTTTAAGGCATTGTTCATTCTTCTTTGTGGTTTCATATTAGGTCGACATTCCTCTTTAATGTGTATATGATGAGTACATAAATCATCAAGGATGTCTTTCATATCTATATTCTCCCAAGAAAAATATTCTTGATGCTCCCAAAGGACATTTAGCAGTTGTTCAGATTCAGAGTCTCAAAGGTTAGGATTAATATTTAATGTTTTCCCTGGTTCAATTTCTACAGGAACACTATTACGGGGTACAATTTCAAGAATGTTTTATATTTTTGTTTCTCATTCAATATCTTCCTCAACATTGTAGCTCATGATAGTTTGTAACAGCTGACGGGTTGAATCATCCTTCATTTCATCGTTAAAATAGAAAGCCTCGCTGATGGTAAGGATGGGTCTAATTTCTTTATCTTTAGATTCAGGATCTTTAGTAGGTAGAGAGTTTTGAATCAAGGTAAATCTGGGTTTATTTGATGAACTTGGTTCTATAGGGGGGTAAAGCATAAGGTTCTTTGTAACTTCCCCATTGGATATTATCTTATTTCTAGATCGACACCCATTGTAAGCATATGTAGTTGCAAGCTAAGGTCATCCTAAAATTAAAGGGTGCCCACTACCTCGGGATTGGGTATGTAAAACCAACAGGTCAATGGGGAATTTCCATGAGTCTACCGAAATAGTGATATATTTTAGCTTCCCTACAGGTCTAATAGTAGACGGATCTAGTAATTCTAGGACATGGGAATTGGTTTAAGGTTCTGCAAACCCAAGGTAATCACTGTTGCAAAGGTTATAACATTAATGGATGCCCCCAAATATACCAATACATTTGGGATATCCACCCCATTAATTTAGTCTGTCATAATCGGATTCCCAAGCTCCTTCTATTTGACAGGTATAGATTTCCCTAGAATTATATCTGATAATTTACCCATGACATGAATAGTAAGTGGGTCCTTTGGTTTTCTACTAGTTTTCTTAGAACAATATTCTTTAATTATCTTACCATAAATCAGTACATATTTCATATCCTGAGGTAATAGAATTTTAACGAATAAATTGTGCAATTCTCCCAAAAAATCAAATTCATGATGAGGACTTTGTTTTCTCTAAGACAATCTATTACGATAGGGTGGACCATTCTTACATCCTCTAGTAACAATAGTTTGTGAAGGGGCTTTTTTATTTATAGGAATCTGTGCTAGCTCATCCCCTATCATTATTTGTTCTGGTTCTGAGACTTCATCATCATTACACTCAACAATTATAGGTGAATTCTCAGTATTGACCACCAGATCAGATAGAAGATTTAGTTCATTACATTCCATAGTGGTAATACTATATGGAGGGAGGTTAAGTGTATCAACCTCTTGAACCCCTCTATTATTTGGATTCGTATTGGGTTGGCCAGGTAATGGAGGAGAGAGAGGAGGATTACTACTGGGTGCATTAGCAGGTAGTTGTAAGTGTTGTTATGGGATAGGTTGGGAGAATTATTCTGGAGGAGGAGGATGAGGTCCACACTAATTATGGGACCATGAGGAATTTGGACCAGAATGAGGATACGAGGGTTACTAGGACATTGGGTATTGGTAAGACTGTGACCAAGAAGGTGAAAAGGGTACAAATTGTCGACCAAAATTCATATTATTAAAATACTGAGACAGGTCTTGAGGCATACCTTGATTCATATTCGGTGGCTGTGGTTTCCATGGTTTCCTTGATACCATAAAATAAAGTTTTTCTTATTCTTCATTCATCCCTTGAAATACTATCTTCAATCCAAGAAGAGACATTCAAGTGCTCGTGGAATGTCTATGTTCACATATCTCACAAGTATCCAGAGAATTTAGTGGGCATTCCTTCAATAGTTACTTTTTCCTGCAGTGAGGGCATAAAATAGACATCGCCTTCTCTACTTCCATCTTCTTCCACTTTGCCTACAACACGTCTAGTTGCGATGATAATGCACTTAGGATATCGGTTCTCAGGTTGTCTAGTAGATTCAAAGTTTCGGCCTTTGTACCTCCACCAATGGATGTTTTGAGATTTTGGATTCCCTGCCTCTATCTCCCAACCCCTTGTGGACATTTGATGCATAATACATAAATGGTGTCAAATTCCTTCTTTGATATATCTCCTTTCCCCACTATGTTCAATAGCTCCACAGATTCCTCCCTCGGTGACTTGAGAAAAATTACCTTCAAGATATTCTTATCCAAGTCACTATGGCCAGATATCTGCAAACTATATTGAAATCATTCTACAAAATCTTCCATATCCTCATCCTCTTTCTACATAATCTTGAAAAAGGTCCCTTTACATCCCAATATTTGTAGTAGTCATGATATTTCTCAAGGAAAATCATCTTCATATCATCCCACATAACAATAGATTTTCCTCCCAACCTTAAAGTTGTGCCTTTCAAATTAGTGAGAAATATCTTCAATTTCTAGGCATCATAAATTTAATCATACCCCTCACAAACAACGTTAAACTCAAAAATGAATGTGTCTAGATCCTTGGAAGTAAGACGATGGAAATTGGGTACTGCTTTCCAAGGAATAGGCTTCATAGGTGCATCACCTCTAATATCTCCAATTGGAAATTCAATTGAAGAAGTTGTAGGAGCCATGAATATCTGTCTATAATCACTTGGAATTTCAATAGATTCTATCTCTATCTACTCTATAACAAGTGATGGAAGTTGTTTAACAAAACTCCCTTGATCAAATGGTGTGAATAATTCCCTCAAGTTTTCTTCCTCTGAACTTGCAATGCAGTTCCTCCGATCCTTTTCTTTCTACTTCTTCTTCCTCGAATTACACTTCTACTATTGGAGGAGATTCTAGATGTGAAACTAATTTCCCTCTAGATCTCATATGATATCTTACCCTAGTAGAAGCTTCTGATGATGCTCCAGACTCAGCCCTTTAGATGATCTCTTGGATGTAATTTTTTCTGCGCAAATCAACCTCTTTTCTTTTTTGGGGTCTCCCTCTGCCCCTTTTGTTGGTGTATTTGTTCGTACAATCATGAAATAAAAGAGAAAAATTCAAGCAAATTAAAAGCTCAAGACCTAGAGAAGGATAATAAATTCCTTCCCCACGACTAGAGAGTGGCCCCTGAAGAAAACAAAAGAAACAAAATAAACAAATCACATAAATCAAGCTCATGACCTGAAGCGGGGTGAAGAATAAAGCTTCCCTTCCCAAGATGAGAGAACAATACTTATGAAAGTAAAACAAAGCAATCTAAAGCTTCAGACTTGGAGCAAGGTGATAAAAAATTTCTTCCGTGGGAGAAGAGAATAATCCTACAAAAACGAGAAATGAAAGGAACCAAACAACCAAACGATCTAACACTCAACATCTACAATAAGATGCAATATTCCTACCTCGGGATGAGAGACCAGTCCTATGGTTAATGTTGGTTGTAGTTTTCCACCCTTGATAGCCTCCCCGATAACAACACCAAAAGGTTGGTGTCCAAGTATGAATCATGTAATTTGCTAATTCAACATTTAATAGTCAACCCAGGGTTCTACCAGTTGTTTCAAGGTTATCGTGCACTACATGTGTAGGCCACAATTTCCCTGCCCAACAATGAACATTAACTATAAATTCATCAATGTGTAATAACGAGCAATATTGTAACAACAGATAAGAGTAACAACAAGTAATAAGTATAATAGCAGTAAGAGTAACAACAATAAGGACTCACAACAATGCATTGACAAATATTCACAACAATAATAAACTCACATAAATAAACCTAGCACACATCTAATCCAATAGCACCCGGTCAGGAGAGTGGTCCCAACTCCCTGATCACGGTTGTGGCAAAATCAATGAATCACGATATGCTCCCAAGATCAAGTTGCCATTAATAAAATAATTATTAAAAGTATGATGTTACATATATTACATTGGTTTATCTAAGGGAAACCAACTGCTAAAAATTCCTTAAGCACACTTGCATTAATTAGATGAATAAATAATTTATTACAATTTCTTGCTCTCTCTAAGCTGAACCTGCAAGAGAATAAATTTTCCCTATGCTCAGTGAGAATCTCTGACCCAGAATTACTCAATTTATGCCTCTACTTGAGCCGCTATTTTGTTTCTCAAATTCTAAGGAATTAGGCCCCTATTTTTTAGGAATTTCCCTCCAATTGATCACGCAATTCTGAAGGTGGGATCTCTAACTGCATGAAACACCTATATACTGAACAATAGTCTACAACTGATGTTACACTACTTCGTAATCTCTACCACAATAGCGGAACTCAAATTCTCTGCATGCACTATATATATTTGGTTGCTTGATTAGTTAGATTGATGATCACTAAGTTAGACCATTGTCCTACTGCACAAATTACTTGCAACTTGTTATATCAATAGTTATAAATAGTTTAACTGAATACAACTAGAAATAACTGAACTAGATTGCTACAAATTAGAAATCATACATACATAGCTGAACTTCAAGCCCTCTAACTCAAATTTACTAAGCTAATTGAGTGAAAAGAGCCATGTCACAACATTTGACTACCTCCAAGTTGTGTGCTAATGTGGAAATTTGAATTTTCTCAATTTTACGAACTAAAGTCAAATTGAGACTTCCTTGCTACACTTGTCAACATTGTTTAGATGACCTTCAATGATGCCAAGTTGTGAGTGCTAATTTTTCCAAACGTTATCATCATAAGGGATTGGGAAGAGAAGCTACCTCCCATTGATTTTGAATGTTCCTTTGACCTTGCATATAGCTAAGTGTTTAGTGCCTTTTCCCTACGATTATTTTTCATTGAAACATTGATAGCTTGGAACTCCACAATGAACCAAGAGCTATTATTATCTTTTTCAAAATCAAATTGAGGTCCAAGTTTGGACGCAAAATACTTGAGAGTAGATGATAATGGTGGGACATGAGTTTCCCATAATAATTAATTTGTTGATACACTATGAGAGTACTGTTTGATTCCTCTGAGCATCATGCAAGCCTGTGATTCATTGTTTTCAACTTTACCTACTTCTTCATGTCATCAAGGTTTGAAATAAATATTAACCCTCTATCCTTGAATAGTACTATGAATATTTGTGGATATTCAATGGAGATTAGGTCCCTACCTTCCACCTAATAATTATTTATGGTTAAATTAGAAATCTAAAAGCCATATTCGAAAATTGACACACCTATTGATGTAATTATGTCAAAATATTATTTCTGTTTTTAATGTTTTTTAAGGGTGTTGTGTTCTCCTTGTGTTATTTATTCTAGATTTAAACTTTTGGATCTCATTTATTCTTCATTTTTTCATTTATTACACTATATTTCTGCTTCATTTATGAACAATTAATCTTGATAAGAAATCTTGTGAATATTCAAAATGTCAACTACAACAATAGACTTGTTCTTCTACATTCTACAAAATTGAAACACAAAAATCTACAAAATTATTTTTCAAACCCTCTTTAATTTATTTTTTTACCTTTAAACTAATATCCCAACTATTTTATTAATTTGATACAACGATTGTGTGTTAACCCTTCTCTATTATCAACATTCACTCCTAAACTCTTTAAGTTTTTTGGTACCTCATAATGGATGGAGTATGTGTCCACCTAAAACATTAGATTGACTCGCTAAGTTGTACAATTAGCTTATGAAAGTTCAGACACTATGAATAATCTTGGGAATCTCCACTCTTGTATAATATGAATAAATTTATATATAAATTTATTTATCTTAATGTGACATGCATTTTATGATTTATTTTTAGAAACAAATTATTTGTAATTGTATTAATAAAGACAAATTTACAATATAAATAATTGAATTGAATGGATTTATAATCTTTATTATATAGAGTAGATGTGTAGGTGTAATGTAAGTATGTTAAAAAATTTAAATGTGGACTCAATTAAAAAATAATAAAAACTTGGAAGTCATTTCGGGGATGAGTGTAAACATTTATATGTTGGCCCGATTAATAATAAGAAATTAAGTAAACATTTAAGGATTGACTTAATTAATAATAAAAATTTAAATTAATAAAAATAAAAAATTCATTTTGTTATTTTGATTTTCTTATTATATCTTGTGAATAGACTTTGTTACAATACCATGGCTTATGAATACCACATGCCCAAAAACCATAACATTTTCATAATCAAAATATTTATAACAATATGACAAGATTCTTAACCATGAATGTTCATTCCTATTTTATGGTGAATATTATTAACGTGCAAATCAATTTTATTAGAATAACGTGTCTTATCAATACCACATGCCCAAAAAGCATATTGTTTTTCACAATCAAAATATTTTATAACCATGTGAGAAGGTTTTTAATCATGGATATTCATCCCCACTTTATCATGGATATTATTAACTTGTAAATAATATTTAGTACAATACCATGGGCGAGTGTCATGGCTTATTAATACGGCATACCCAAAAAACATAACTTATTCACGATCAAAATATATGACAATATTCTTAACTATGGATATTCACCCCCACTTTGTCATTGATATTATGAACTTGTGAATAGGATTTGTTACAATACCATGCCCCAATACCATGGATTATCAATAACACATGCCCAAAAATAATAACGTTTTTCACAATCAAAATATTTTATAACAATATAACTAAATTATTAACCATGTATATTCACCCTCACTTTACCATGGATATTATTAACTTGTAAATATGATTTTCTACAATACCATGGGTCAATACCATGGATTATCAATACCACATGACTAAAAGACATAACTTATTTCACAATCAAAATATTTCATAAATATTTTATTTCCATTTAATTTTATAAAATTCTCTAATTAAGTCTAAAAGGAAAAATGTTGTAATTACTTTTGAGATATATCTAAAATATCTAACTTCAATATTGCTAAAAATATTCTCATAGAAATTAAATCAAGGTTTTAATAAAATTAAAAATGAGAAAATTTTTATGTATAAAAGATGCGAAATTGATATAAAAAAATAATATTATTAAGAATGAGCATATATCCATTTTAACTAAGGATTCAAGTGATGGGAGCAAACAAAGTGACTAACATTAATAGAGGAAATATGCAAGCTAAGTGAGTAGTGCGTGATTCTTTTAAGTTTGTCATTATTGTATTTTCTTTGGCATGATTCCTTTGAAAATATAAGTTTAATATTTTACAAAGAATTGATTTTTTTTTTAATTTAGATACTTTCTTAAACATGATTCAGTGGGATAAAATTTAACAGAGTGGAGGAGAGAGGGAATAGTGAGAAAGTTGGAGGGTATAGAGAGAGAGATATGGAGAGAGAGGGAGAGAGGAAGGATGAGAGAAAGGGAGAGAGATAAAGAGGGAGTTGAAGAGGGAGAGAGAATGAGGAAACAACAAAGACAAAGGTATAAAGGTGGAGAGGGAGAGGAAGTGGAAAGAGAGAGATGGAGATAGAGTGAGGGAGAGAGGAGAGGAAAGAGAGAAAATAGAGAGAGAATACAGAGAGGGAGAGAAGGGGAGGAGATTGAAAGGGAGACACATAGATGGAGGAGAGAGAGAGGAGAAGAGAGGGAGGGAGAGAGTGACAAAGTTGGAGGGAAGAGAGATGGAGTTACAAGGGGAGAGAGAGGAAGGGGAAAAAATGCATAGAGGAAGAAAGGTTGAGAGAGAGGGGGAGTAACAAAGAAGAGATGAAGAGAGAGTGAGGGAGGGAGGAGATCAGGAGAGAGAAAGAGATAGAGAGAGAGAGAGAGAAAGAGAAGCGGAATATAGAGAGAGAGAGGGAGAGACAAAGAGAGAGGGATATATATGGAGGGAGTGTGTATGTTTGGGGGGGAATAGAGAGAGGGAATAAGAAAGAGACACATAGATATGACCAAACTAGATCCATGTTAACTCTAGATCTACCAAGCCCTAAGAGGGATCAAAAGGTTGTGAGATGCAATCCTCTTTTAAAGTGAAAAGAGATTTGATCCCTCTCTTCCCTTTGTAGATCCAGAGTTAAGATGGATCTATGTTGGTGCTAACAATATAACATCTTTATATTCAGCTAACATTTAAATGTTTACACTCATTTTCATACACTACAACATCTTTGTGGGTTGTAGAGTGCCTCTCCCCACAACAAGTGTTATATGAAGCGACTTACAATATTTTGACAATGTGGTATTCATAAGCAATGGTATGAGACCATAACATTGTAACAAAAGCCATTTACAAATTAAGAATATATATAGTAAGCTAGGGGTCAATCACTTTGGTTAAAAATCCATTATTTTTTAAAATTCATCTATATTTAGCTTATATCTTAATTCTTCTTATAATTATTAATAATAATTTTGTTGGGAATAATGCTTAATTAGTTATGTAAATTGCTATTTTGTGTTCTTTGCAAAATTAAGGCAGCAAATTGTTACGGTGGTGGAAATTTGTTGTAATGTGAGTAGATTTATTTTAGAGTTGATCGACAAACATTTTAGTAATAATTTTACTATTTAAGAATGTAGTTAATGTTTCAATTAATATATAAGATTTGCAGCAGTTTTTTAGCTCACAGAGTAACTATGTTTTATTTGTTTTATTTGTATTTTTCTTCATAGTATTGTTGGCTTATTAGTTAGCTAGAAATAAGTCATTTCATATTCTACAAGTGGTATCAGAGGAGGTAAAATTGTTTTGAGCTAAAGTTGTATTGTTAGAGTTTCATCGAAGTTAATCATGTCGAATTCTAACCAGATGCTAGTTCCAGAATTTGATGGGAACGATTATGATCATTGGTGCATTAAAATGCTAAGCTTTTTGATTGGAAAAGATTTGTGGGAGATTTTTGAATGAGGATATGAAGAGCCATCTAATTTGAATGCCCTTACAGCCAATGAAAGAACAACAACAAAGGAAGCAAGGAAGAATAATGCTCAAGCTTTGATTCACATTCATATATCTCTTAATAAGAGCTTATTTCCAAGAATATCAGGAGTAAAAACGGCCAAAGCTTCCTGCGAGACTCTACGAGAACCTTACCAAGGTAGTGATCAATTTAAGGTGGTCAAGCTTAAGACATTGAAGTGAGAGTTTGAGAATCTGAAGATGCAAGAAGCTGCAAGTGTCATTGACTATTGTGTGAGAGTCAAAGATGTGGCCAATAAAATGGCTACACTTGGAGAAACTATAAGTAATGAAGTTTTAATTAAAAGGGTACTCAGATCTTTAACACATAGATGGAATCATGTTGCAATAATCATGGAATAAATTAAGGATTTGACAAAACTACAGTTTGATGAACTGTTTGGATCTTTGATGTCTCATGAATAAATATTGAAGGAAACTTTTGAAGGTGTAGAGAAAGTTTCTTCCTCTAAATTACAAATTACAAAGAATGAAGATGCAAGTAGCAGAAGTACCAAAAGCAATCAAGGTCAAGGTAAATGACAAAGCCAAAAAATTTCAAGAGGTAGAGGAAGAAGTGGCTGAAGTGGAAGAGGTAGTTTCAGAGGAAGAGGTAGAGGTAGAATTTCTAAGAGAAATGTTCAATGTTACTATTGTAACAGGTATGGCCACTTTGAAAGAGAATACAGTTTGAAAGAAGGTAAAAATGATACTTATGCTCAAGAAAGTGGTGATATCCTCCAGATCACTTATTTTTATCTTATGCCAAAGCTAAAAATACTAGTAAATATGTTTGGTACCTAGATTCTGGATGCTTTAACCATATGACAGGGAATGAGAAGTTGTTTTTAGCAAAGGATGGAAGTTTCAAATCCAAGGTCCAGCTTGGTGATGATAAATCATTGGAGGTTGCTGCCAAAGGAGCTATGGAGGTCCAAACAAAAGAAAGTATAAAGAGTATTCATGACATTTATTATACACCACAATTGAAGCATAATTTGTTGAGTGTTGGGGAGCTATGTGAGAAAAATTCTAAAGTAGTATTTGAAAATAAGACATGTACTATCTATGATAAGAATAAGGGAAATAGGGTGATCAATGTTGTGCCTTTGACAAGAAATAGGATGTTTCCCTTCAGGTTTGATGAACATAATAGCAATATTGCAAATATGGCTTATGAGGACTCAAGTTGGTTATGGCATCTCAGGTATGGGCATTTAAATTTTCACAATTTGAAGTTTCTAACCTCACATGCATTAGTTTCTAGTTTGCGCAAGGTAGAAGTGCATAAGGAGGTTTGTGAAGGATGTGCTAAAGGAAAGCATGCAAGGGAAAGGTTTCCAAAGGGAAGTGCATGGAGGGCTCATCACCCACTTCAACTTGTTCATTCAGACATATGTGGTCCTATGTAGACTAAGATTTTGGGTAAGTCATCATAATTCATCACTTTTATTGATGATTACTCACGAAATTGTTGCGTATATTTTTTGAAGGCAAAAAGTGAAGCCCTGGATACATTCAAGAAGTTCAAAGCCCTTGTAGAAAATGAGAGAGGGTGTAATATCAAATGTTTGCAGACTGACCATGGAGGATAATTCTACTCAAAATCTTTAGAGAGTTATTGTGATATGAATGGCATCACGAGGCAACATAATACAATATACACACCCCAACATAATGGCATAGGTGAAAGAAAAAATTGTACTGTGGTTGAAATGGCAAGATGCATGCTACAAACTAAGGGATTGAGCAACTCTTATTAGGGAGATGTAGTTGATACAGTAGTATACATCCTCAACTATAGCCCCACCAGTGTACTCGAAAAGATGAATCCTTATGAAGCTTGGTATGGAAGAAGGACTAATGTTAATCATTTCAAAGTTTTTGGTTGTTTGGCTTATGTGCATGTACCATGTACATGTACCTGATCACAATAGAAAAAAGTTAGATTCGAAGAGTGAGTTATGTATTTTTATTGTGTATAGTGAGACAAACAAGCCTTATAAATTGTATAGTCCTCTAAATAACAAGCTTATTGTCTCAAGAGATGTAGTTTTTTATTAAGGGGGAGTTTATGGTCATCGAAAAGGCCATGTTGAGAAGACAAAATCTGTTTTGAATCCACCGAGTAGCCCTTCATCAATATCTTCAACATCAAGTTCAAGTCCAACTTCTTCTCCAATTTCTACAAGGAAGGTAAGAAGATTGAGTGATATTTATGAGAGGAGTACAAATCAAGCACATGAATAAAGCCCAATAGGTGAGATAGTCAATTTTGTTTTATTATCCAAGGCTGAATTTGAACCATCATGTTTTGAAGATGCATGTACTAATGAGGTTCCGATGCAAGCCATACAAAAGGAGATGGAGTCCATACAAGAAAAAGATTGGCACCAAATGGGTCTATAAGACTAAATATAATAGTGATGGGAGTGTTGAAAGACACAAAGCAAGATTAGCTGCTAAAGGATTCACACAGAAGTATGGAATTGATTATGAAGAGACATTTGCACCAGTAGCAAGACATGAGACCATTACAATGTTGATTTCATTAGCTGCTCAGCAAAAGTCGATCATACATCATATGGACGTGAAAAGTGTTTTCTTGAATGGGTACTTAGAAGAGGAAGTATATGTGGAGCAACCACAAGGCTTTGAAGTGGAAGGAAAGAAGAATAATGTCTACAAGTTTAAGAAGGCTTTGTATGGTCTTAAGCAAGCACCAAGAGCATGGTATGTAAGGATTAATGGTTACTTTCAGCGAAATGGCTTCAAGAGAAGTAAGAGTGATCCTACCCTTTACTACAAACAAGAAGGCATTGATATTCTAATCATACGTTTGTATGTTGATGATCTATTGTATATGGGTAGTAGTTTTGAGATGAATGATAAATTCAAAGTTGCTATGATGAATGAATTTGATATGAAAGGTCTAGTCATCATGAAATATTTTTTAGGAATGGAGGTCTATGAAAGTAAGGATGAGATTTTCATTTTTGAGACAAGGTATGCACAGGATATGCTAAATAAATATGACATGCTTGATTGTAATCCATCTCATGCTTCAAGTGCTCATGGAGAGGTGTTATCTAGAGATGATGGTGTTGATTTAGTTGATGAGAAAACTTACATAAGTATTGTGGGGAGCTTGATATTTCTAACCCACACAAGGCATGATATTACATGTTTAGTTTCACGTGTTTCAAGGTATATGATTTGTTTCAAGGTATATAATAAATCCATCTCAAATGCATATGAAGTCACCCAAGAGGATTTTAAGGTATGTGGAAGGCACTCTAAATTTTGGTATTCATTACTACTCTTTTGAAAAGTTCAAACTTGATCGATTTCGTGTTTTAGATTGGGGAGGTAGTCTTGATCACCGTAAGTCCACATCTCGAACTTGTTTCTCTTTTGGTTTTGGTTTGATTACATGAAGCTCAAAAAAGGAAAAAATTTGGAAGAAATTGGAGAAAAACAAATTCAGCCTACAATAATTTATTGTGATAATGTAAGTGCCATCAAGTTAGCAAAGAATGCACTTCATCACAGCAGGACAAAGCATTTTGACCTGAAATATCACTTCATTAGACATTTGGTGCAAAAAAAGATATTGAATTGAAGCATATAAATGCTTAGCGTCAACTAGCACATGCAAAAGATGAGTTTTTTGGTAGATAAAATAGTAAATCCTCATTAATCATTAATAGGTAATTAGTTATGTAAATTTCTATTTTGTGTTCTCTACCAAATTAACGCAACAAATTGTTAGTGTGGTCATTGTTCAAAATTAGCTATAGTAGGTGCAATTAGATTTATTTTAGAGTTGATTGATAAACATTTTATTAATAATTGAAATATTTAAGAATGTAGTTAATGGTTCAATTAATATATGAGATTTGCAGCAGTTTTTTTTTAGCTCACACACTATCTTTTTTTTTTGTAAGCTGGGGTGGCACTCTCCGATTTACATGTCCATTATGTACCCCTCTACGGGGAAGGGTAGCCCAAGATTTGAACCCAAGAATCCCTGTTCGGTGAGACTTCATTTCCACGGCCTTGCCTGTTGAGCTACCCCATGTGGACATAGCTCACACACTATCACACAGTAACTGTGTTTTATTTATTTTTTATATTTTTTTCTTATATATTTTTCTTTGATAGTATGAGTTGGGTGAAAATAATTCATTTCATATACTATAAATTTAATTACAATATTAACCGTTTGATTATAAACCTTTATCAACCATTTAATTTATAAAATTAAATTAGTTAAACATTTAATAGGAAAAAAAATTAAGTAGGCTTGGAGGAGCCACTTGAAAGGCATAAAAGTGAGCCTAGGTGATTTTTGGGCTTCTAATTTCATTCATCACATAATTTCAGAAGTCCAAAGTAAGCAGAACTATAAACACCCTTTTATTTTACAGTTAAGATCTTTTAATTTACGTGTAAGATCTTTGATCATAACAGGATTAGCAGCCGCCATCAGTTCAATTTCAGTTTAGTTTTTGAAATCAGGAAACGGAAGGACAAAGCCCAAGGGATTTGGCAGTAGAAGCTCGTCTAATGGTGATTAGTAATAGGTTAAGACAAGTTCGAGAATCTATGAGGGAACTCTTGCGGGAACTGGCGGGAGAAACTCGTCAATATAGAGAAACCCTTACGCAGAGAAGCTTGTCGTTTCGACCAGCAGATCCATCAGCCGTTCGGCGGTTGGGCCGCATAATCATTTCGGAGGCACATATTAATGGTAGTGACAACACTTCCTGCACGATTGTTTGGAAGCATTTAATGTAGGACAGAAGGCCCGCAAACTGCCATGCCGCCACACGTATCACAAGAGTTGCATAATCCGATGGCTGGACACCCAACATACTTGTCCACTCTGCCGATTGGAACTGCCAAGTGCAACCCCTCTTCTAACGCCTGAATGAAAGATCATAACTTCTTTTCTTTCATGAATTTGGGCTTTCGTAATCGTTTTCTTCTACCATATACCTAAAATTCCCTGCTCGTTATAATTAGTCTTCTCGTTCCATACTGTAGAAAAATAAATCAATCCATATTATGACCCTGAAGGCGAGATAAAGATTGTACGAAAGAAAGGAGATTTCACTGAAAAGAAGACCTAGTTCGTAAATTATGAATAGTGATACACCAAATCTATGTATGTAATATTTTGGAGCATTGTATTAAATACTTTTAAGTTTGGGATATACATTCCTATATAAAGCATATACCATATTTAGATTGGAAAACCTATTTTTCTTTATATAACATTTAATGTATCTATTATTTGTATTAAATATTTAAATAAAAATTTATATGTTGATAGTTTTAGGAGCAGACTCTATCACTATTCCTAGTGCGAAAGACAGATGATAATATTAATAATGGGTTGATATAAAAGAAGCATAATAATAATTTGATATAGGATTAATGCTACCTCTTTACATAGATTTTAGTTTATTATGTTTTGAGCCAATGTTTTATTATTATAAATGAGTGTACAAAATCTATTACTTTAGAGATGTTGTATTTATTTTAATATCATAAGTATATTTTGGAATGTTGTTGTTGAAGGTAGTGTGTCTACTTTGATTCTTTTCTTAATGGAACATCTTAGGTAACAATGACAATTTAGTGCATTGAGAGTTCAATGCAGAGGTGTTGATTGAGGATTCAACTACATATTTATTTATAGTATTAAAGTACTATAGATGTTATATTTGTTTTAATATCAAAAGAGTCTTATCCAATCACATGTTAAAAATAGTATACCCACTTTGGCACCTTTCTTAATGGAACATCCTCGGTAACAATGAAAGTTTAGTGCAATGAGAGTTCAACAAAGAGATGTTGATTGAGGTCATCATAAAAATACACTTTGGTACCATGTTGTTGAAATATTTACACCCCTTTAGCACTTTTCCTAATGGAATTCATGGTAGGGAACAATGATAATCTAGTACTTTAAGTTTCCAATGAGAAGCTTTGACCAAGAATTCTAATATTAATGCCGAGACCACTAGAATATGGTAAGGACAACAACTATTTTTTGGTATTCTCTCCTTGATCATCTTCATTTAGATCATGGATAGAATGGGAAGGATAATATACATAATTTGTAGAACAAAATGAACCTAAGTTCCTTGTCCACTAGTTAAATTCTATTCCTCAAATTTTCCCCTAAGAGAGCTTATTTATATTTAATCATTTGGAGTTTTTTCCCTATGGCTAATTAGAATACCCATTATAGAGGAGCATTTATCTTCTAGTTCAGAAAATTATAATTGAAACTAGGTCATATTGTGCTCGAGATCAGATAACTTAGAGAAAGGAAAATATGAGATTTTCATTCAATCTTCTTATCTATTTGTCTTCATGTTTAGTTGAGATTCCATGAGAATCCACATGAGCCAAAAGAAACTTTGTATATCAACATGTTAGGGCTTTTTTCCATGCTATATCTATCTTAGGGGACAAGCAAAGAAAATAGAATGCCCAATCCATAAGTGCATGACCTACCTCCCATATATTCCAAAGATTTTCATCAGTAGGGCTTCCATCAGAAAAAAATGAAGGAGAAACATTATTGAATCCTTCTATGACGTAAAGGAATTCCTTAGTAATTTACCAAAATTATAGAGTATAGGACTACATCTCCATCATGTGAGAGGGATGGAAAATATTAGTTCATGATTGTATTAATGAGAAGGAGTTTCATGAATTTGTTTGTAGAAATATGGTGATCGAGTTGAAACTAATCAAGAAATTTAATCTAATTCAAGAGACAAAAGTATACTCTACTGCTCTACCAAAATTAATCCACAATTTAGAAAAAAATTGAAAACATGCATCAGTGACATACACAGGTACACATATTTATATAAGGGAAACCAACTCATAAAAAAACCCTTAAGATTACTTGCATTAATTAGATGAACAGATAATGTATTACAATTTCTTGTTCACATTGAGCTCAATCTGCAAGTGGCTAACCTTACTCTATGCTTAATGAGAAGCCGTGACCCAGAATTAGTCAATTTATGCCTCTTCTTGAGCCCTTACCTCCTTGCAAATTGTGAGGAATTAGGCCCCTATTTTTTAGGGCTTCCATGAGAAACAAATGAAGGGGAAATTTCATTCTTGAAATTCTGTGAGCATACTTGTGGGGTTTCCATGGGCTCCTCGCTATCCTCGGTTGTTGCTAATATTTTTATGGAAGACGTTGAGCCCAAGTCTTTGGCCCCAACCCGTCTCCTTCTCAAGCTATGGAAGATATTTGTGGACAACACCGGTGTGATCTGGTCTCATCTAGGGGACCACTGACAAGATTGCGATAATCCTTAGGAATCATAATGTTTTGTCAACCTCTAGACCCATTAACACTAATAAAGCTCGAAATAACTAAACTTGATTACTACAAATTAGCAATCACACATTCATAATTGAACTCCAAGCCATCTAACTCAAATTTAGTGAGCTAATTGAGTTACAAGATCCATGCCATCTTAGTTAAATAACTCCAAGATTTTTTTGATGTGGAAATTGCAATTTTCTTTATTTGACCAAGGGAAAGTCAAATTGAGACTTTCTTGCTACACTTCTCAACAGTCCCTCTTAGCAAGAAAGTGATTTTTAGCTAGACCTATCCTACACTTGTGGAATTTGAAATTCCCTCTTGAAAGCGCCTTCGTCAAGATGACAACAAGTTCTTCATCTGTCGAATGTATTTTAGAAATATTATCCTCCTTTGCACACAATCTCATAAATGATGATACTCGATATCTATATGCTTGGATTGATCATGAAATACAAAATGATTAGAGATATTAATGCAACTATGATTGTCAAAATAGATCAGAGTTGGATCCATATCTTGACCAAACAGTACCAAAAGTATCTTTCTCATCTAGATTGCCTTACATGTTTCTTGACTTGTAGCAATGTATTTAGATGTTGTTGAGTTAATTGCCACAAACCTATCCTTCCTACTGTACCAAGAAATTGTTGCAGACCCATCATTGAAAATTCCACACAATTTACTCTTTTTGTCCAATGGACTCCCTGCCCAATTTTCATCTTGAGGCCACACAACTTCACTCCCTTTGTCTATCTATACTATAATCCATACTTGGTAGTGGCTCTGGGGTACCACAAAATAAGCTTAGATACAATTTGGTTGTCCTAACCATAGATTGGCTAAGTTAGTTGAATGCATAGAACATATCATGTCGCGTGTTTACAAGATACATCAAAGAGCCCAATAGTTTGCAATAAATAGTAGCGTCAACCTCTTCACCAATAGTGACATTCTCCTTCCTCTAGTTGGTCACTAGAGGTGTCTCCATTGGCTTACAAGTCTCCATGTAAAATATTTATAGTATCTCAGTGGCATACTTGTCTTGGGAAACAAACAATTCCCCATCACCTTGCGAGAGTTATAACTCGAGGAAGTAGTGCATGAGACTAATGTTTTTCATCTAAAATTCCCTTGTGAGGCCCTCGTTATAAGAATTGATGAACTTCTCATCACGTGTCAATATTAGATCATCAACATATAAATCAATGATAATAAATTTACCTTCTACCAAAATATGATATAGGTTTGCATGCACTTCACTTCTATTGAAGTAGAATCTAGGTAGATAATTGTTGATCTGAGTGTACCATGCTTGGGGTGCCTGTTTAAGATGTCCAATGCTTGCTTGAGTCTTCACACATAAGACTACGATCAAATCTATCAAAACCTTCGATTTTCTATATATACACTTCCTCCTCTATAACATCATTGAGAAATGTTTTTCTTACAACCATCTAGTGGATCTTCCACCCCATCTGTACAACAAATGCAAGAATTGATCTAATGGATGAATACCTTGTTATGGGAGAAAATATTTCCTTATACTAAATTCCCTCATCTTGAGAGAATATTTTGACAAAAAGTCTGGCCTTATGATAATTTTTCTATGCTTCTATTTGTTGCTTGCTTAACCTTAAAGATCCATCTCGAACCCACAACTTATTTATTTGTCAGTCATGGGACAACACCCTAAATATTGTCCTTCATGATGGATTCATATCCCTCCACCATTGCGTCAACCAAAATTGGTTGCTAAACTTCTTCCTCAAAAGAGGATGGCTTACTATCTACAAGTTCAATCATTAGAGCCATCTAACGATTTCCTTTGTTTGCACAAATTTGAAGGAGCTCCCACATCCTCCCTCACATCCTGCACGAATCTATCATCTTCCCTAGTTATTTTTCTACCTTCTCTAGATGGTTTTTCTTAAGTGGATGTCTCTACTTTGCCTCCTCTCTAATCCTCCACTTCTGGTTGCTCCACAACATCTCAAGGCTTCTCTTGAGACTCCTCCTTTGGAGCTAAGAGATCTTATTCTAGTGGGATCTAAATCTCCCTCTAAAGAGAGCATCTCATTACTTTCCCCTCATCAAACATAACATTCATTCGTACAATTTTCATTATGAGAGAAGGTATGTACACTCGGTAATTGTGTGGATTTTTCGTGTAACAAAAAAAACTCCCAACTTTGCTCCAGTGAAAGTTTCTTCCTCAAATATTTAGAGACATGGTAGTAAACATAGGCTCCAAAAAATTTGAAATGATGCACATCCGACTTTCTCCTCGAGAAACCATCCTCCAGTGTAATCATACCAATAATCCAATTAGGACTCAGATCTACAAGTATACTATTGTGTTAGATGCCTCTTCCCATAAATGCATTGGTAAGCCTTGGCCATGTAGCATAGCTCTCACAACTCTCACAATGCTCTAGTTATTTCTCTCAACTACCCCATTTTTCTATGGGTTGTGGGGTGTTGTGAGCTCTCTTTTAATGCCTTCTTTCACAAAAAAATCCTTGAGGTCATTCAAAACATACTCACCTCCATTTTTTCTCCCGAGATCCTTCACCTTCCTTTTTGTCTCTTTCTCAACTAGTTCCTTCAATTATAAGAACTTTTATAATATCTCATCCTTCTTTCGCATGATGAAGCTCCATCACTACCTTAATAAGTCATTAAGTAAAATAACACAATATTTATTTCTAGTAATGGAGGCTATCAAGAAGGGTCCGTAAACATTAGAGTTGACTCTCTCCAAGACAACATGTTCTTTGTTGTCTCAATCATGGAATATGGATTTCAAATACTTCACCAAGGTACAACCTTTATAAACATCTTACTCCTCAAGTGATCCTTTATGGAGGCCAGTGGTTATTTGCGACACAATTTTTAAGGCTCCATGATGCAAATGGCCCAATATCTTGCGCCAAATTTAACTGACATCATGACTCTACACTTTCTCTACCTTAGTTCTTAATGCAACATAATCTTCCACATTAAGTTTATACAGGTTCTTCAGACAAACCCTGATATGCTTCACCTGTCTAGTAGGTAGGTGCCTTAAAAAGGCTTTACCTTTATTGGATATTACATCATAGTCATGGTCTTCCAAAAATTCTACAGAGATGAGGTTCTTCTTGAGGCCTAGAACAAACATGGCATCTTTGAGGAAAATACAGGATCTAGACTCCCTCTTAAAGATTATTGTACCAAACTTTATAGCATTCTACCTTGTGTCATCCCTCAGCCCAATATGCAGCTGGAGATATTTCTCCTCCAAGTCATTGAAAAACTCTCTACACTCTATGATGTGGAATGAGTCACTTGAGTCCAAGTACCATAGACTCCCCATCACACTGTTAGTCATGCATGTGATAGCGGTGAAGTCTAGCTCAAACTTTGAAGCCAATGCTTGACATGCTTCTCCTCCCAAGTTCTTCTTGCTAGATGTTTTGTGTGGACACTTTGTAGCAAAGTGCCCAAATTCATGACAATTGAAGCATTTTATTTAGAAACTTTTTTTCTTCTTTCCCCCTTGGCTGGACTCTGCTTTTCTTTTTGTTTTTTTTCCCTTTGTGTTTCTTTCCCTTTCCAATAAATGCAAAATTCTCTTCATCCTCTACCTTGGATGAAATTCCATCCCTAATATTTCGTTTCATCTCTTCTTGTACCAAATCACACCATAAGGGTTCCCAATTCGGTAATTTCTTCCTTCTGTTCATCGAGTCCTAGTATTTATGCGAAGTTTTGGGAAGGCCTAAAAGAGCTAAGATCGTCAAGCCATCGTTTGCAACATCCACATGAACCCCTCCAAGCTCATCCTGAACTTGTGTAAATATGTTAAGATTCTCCGAAATAGTATCATTCTTCTGCATTTTGATATTACGAAGTTTGTCTTTATGGGCGAGTTTTATATGGTCATTGTTATTCTCAAATATCTCAACTAGTGCCTTCCACATTGCGAAAGTACTTTATTCACCATGGAGATTTGATAAAATGTGGCCTCGCACTACATCCTAGATTATTCTCCTCGCCTTCGCTACATCTTCCGTCACTTAGGCTAGGTTATGGGCATCAGTTGCTCCTCGTTTTGGAATTTTTTTTCTTCACATATTTGAGTACTCCATTGTTATCAAGCACTTCCTCCATGTGATCATTCAAGGAAATAAAATTTGAGTTTCTTTCCAAGGCACACTCTAATCTCAGTTTGTTGAAGATCATTCTCACAACTCTAAAGAAATCCTGATACAGTGAAGCTAAAAATTCGAACCTCCTAAGGAACATCTTCAAAATTCTTGTTCTAATGTGAATCATGCTCTGATACCATGTATAAATATGGTGATAGAATTGAAATTTCTCAAGATATTTAATCTAAATCAAGACACGCAATTCTACTTTACTACTCTATGAAAATTAATTCAAAATTTCGAACAACATTTGCAAACATGAATCAACGAGATACACAAGTACACATATTTATCTAGGGGAAACCAACTAGTAAAAATGGCTTGAGCATGCTTGCATTAATGAGATTAATAGAGAATATATTACAATTGTTTGATAACTCTCAGCTTAACCTATAACTGAATAACCTTTCTTTCTCCTTAATGAGAAGCTCTAACTCAGACTTAGTCAATTTTTTTCCTCTGCTTGAGCACCTATTTCCTTACGTAAATCCGAAGGAATTAAGCCTCTATTTTTTAGGAATTTTCTTCCAATTGATCATGTTATTCCGAGGTTGGGTCTCTAACTGCATGCACCACCTGTACATTCAAGACTAGTCTACAACTCATGTTACACTACCTTGAAATATCCACCACAGTTGGGGAACTCAAATTTTCTGCATCCACTATCTATTTTTCATTGATTGATGAGTTCACTAGATGATCACTCAGTTACATTGTTGTCTCACTATACAACTTAGCTTTAACTAGTTCTATAAATAATTAAAACTAGTTTAATTGAATACAACTTGAAATAACTTAACTCGATTGCTAAAAATTAGAAATCACACATGCATAACTGAATTCCAAGTACTCTAACTCAAATTTAATGAGCTAATTGAATAATAAGAGCCATGTCACCTTAGTTAACTACGTCCAAGTTATCTGATAATGTGGAAATTCAAATTTTCTCAATTTGACCAAGGAAAAGCTAAATTGAGATTTTCTTGCTACACTTGTCACCATTGTCCACATGACCTTCAATGTTGTCAAGTTGTGAGCACTATTTTTTCAAATGTGATCATGATGGGGCATTGGGAAGAGGCACCCTTCCATCGATTTCTAATGTTGCTTTGACCTTTCATAGGGCTAAGTTTTAGTGCATTTTCCCTTGATTATTTTTCTTGAACCAAAGAAGGATTGGAACTCCACAATGAAACCAAGAGCTATTAATATCTTTTTTAAAATCAAATTAGGGTAGAAGTCTAAATAGAGAATACTTGAGAGTAGATGATATGATGAGACATCAGTTTCCCATACTAATTAATTTTTTGATACTTGATGAGATTACTTCTTCCATTCCTTTGAGCACCACATACTCCTCTGCTTCAATGTTTACAACTTTATCTAGGGAGAAGGCTACTTCTTCATGTAGTGGAGGTTTGAAATAAATCTTAACCCTTTATCTCTGAATAATACTAAGAGTATTTTGTAGATATTCCATGGAGCTTAGATCCCTAACTTCCACCTAATAATTATTGATGGTTAAATTAGAACTCCAACAGATTTATTCCAAATTGACACACCTATTGATGTAATTATGCCAAAATATATTATTTCTAATTTTAATATTTTCAAAGAGTTATGTGTTCTCCTTATGTTATCTATTCTAAATTTATCTTTTTTGGACCTCATTTACTGTTCATTTTCTATTTGTTATAGTATATTTCTCTTCTATTTATGAACAATTAATTTTGATAAAAAATCTTGTGAATATTCAAAATGACAAGTACTATAATATGAAGTCGTCACTTATGGTATTTTGAGAATGTGGTATGGATAAACCATGGTATGAGAGGATAGTATTGTAAGAAAATCTATTTACAAATTAAAAATATCCATAATAAAGTAGGTGTAAATCATTTTAGTGAATTAAACTTATATATTAATTCTTCTTATAATTATTAATAAAAATTTAATCATAACTTAGTTTTTTCTGATTTTATTGATGAAGGTGAAATGTATTTTATAATAAATGGCTAAGCATTTTGATGTGTCTTTATAGATGGTTGTGTATGAGCTTTTACCCACCATTTTATTTATGAAACTAAATGAGTTAAAACCTTTTTTAAACTGAATTAATAACATTAATATATTTTAATTTAAATAGCAAAAAAATAAGGGGAAATTTTTTTTAAGTCGGCTTGGCAGAGCCACATGAAAGGTATAAAAACGAGGCTGGGCCATTTTTAGGCTTGTAATTTGATTGACGATATAATTTCAGAATTAGAAAGTAAGCAGAACCATTAACACCCTTTTTATTTTACGGTTAAGATCCTTAAATTTACGAGTAAGATCTTTGATCGTAACAGGATTAGCAGCAGCCATCAGTTCAATTTAGTTTTTGAAATCAGGAAATGGAAGGACATAGCCCACGAGAAGAAACAGGTCGCAGCAGGAGTGTGTATGTTAGCAGAAACCCAGGGCAGGTTGAGGAGGGAATGGTAAATGAGAATCAGCGCTCAGCTCGGCTAATGGTGGTTAGTAATAGGTTAAGACAAGTTCGAGAATCTGCGGCAACACTCGCAAACCCTAAGGCAATTGGCAGGAGAAGTTCGTGAATATAAAGAAACCCTTATGCAGAGAAGCTTGTGTTTCGACCAGCAGATCCATCAGCCGTTCGGCGATTGGGCCGCATAATCATTTCGGAGGCACATCTTAAAGGTAGTGACAACACTTCCTGCACGATTTGTTTGGAATCATTTAAGGTGGGTGAGAAGGCCCGCGAACTGCCATGCCGCAACATGTATCACAAGAGTTGCATAATCCGATGGCTGGACACCCAACATACTTGTCCACTCTGCCGATTCGAACTGCAAAGAGCAACCCCTCTTCTAACGCCGGAATGAAACATCATAACTTCTTTTCTTACATGATTTTGGGCATTCATAATCGTTGTCTTTTCGTTCCATACTGTAGAAAAGCAAATCAATGCATATTATGATAAACTACTAAAGATAAGGAGATTTGAGAAAAAAACTACCCAGTATGATTTGAGAAAAAAGACTACCGGTTAGTAAACACTGAATAGCCTAAGAGACTTTGGGATGTGAAACCTAAATCATTTGATAATAAAAATTGTACTATCATGATTTATCCTTCATATTCTATTGCTACCCATATGTATTTTAAGAAATAACCTGTTTTGCCAAAATTATTCTCCGAACAACCTATTTTTATTTATATAACATTTAATATATATATTATTATAGGAAATATTAAAAAAATTAGGAAAAAATTATATGAGGAGAGTGGAGAGTATTAGGAGGAGACTCTATGAGTAATGCTAGTGTGAAATAGAAATGATAATATTAATAATGAGTTGATATAAAAGAAGGATAATAATAATTTGATATAGTATTAATGTTACCATTTTATATAGATTTTAGTTTATTATGTTTTGAGTCAATATTATATTATTATAAATCAGTGTACAAAATTTATTACTTTAGAGATGTTATATTTATTTTAACATCATACATATATTTTGGATTGTTGTCGTTGAAGATAGTGTGTCTATTTTGGTTTTTTTCTTAATGGAACATCTTAGGTAACAATGACAATTTAGTGCATTTAGTGCATTGAGAGTTTACTTGAGAGTTGTTGATTGAAGATTCAACTATATATTTATTTATAGTATCAAGTATTATAAATAGCACACATTCAAATATTAATACCCCTTCTACTAGAATATGGTAGGGACAACACTTATTTTTTGGTATTCTATTGTAAAGGGTGTTGTAATAGAGGATGTTATCGAGTATTAAAATATAAGTAGTTAGAGAAAATCTTGCTTACTCATCATTATCCATTGTCTTTTTCTTTAATTGTTCAGACAAACATTTTATTTTCTTTATTAAGCATCATATTGATGCAGGCCGCAACACGCAATAACTAGGATCACTGAAGACTGTGCATGCATCCAACACTTGCCCCAGATCACTCTGCTGACTGATTGTCTGACTCGTAGTAATATCATTGATTATGGAAACCAATCATTCAACTTTTATTCATTCCTAACAAAATACTAAAATTATCACACCCCTTCTTTATTCCATATCTACAGATGAAGAGCGTCTTGATGCTCATGCATCATACACCCAACCTTAAAATTAATCATGATCTCCTGATCATGTGTTCGGATCTGTGTATGCCTGGATCCCACACTTTGTTCTGCAAGTCATCCTCTGCTGTTGCTTTCCCGTGAACCTCTGCTATGACTATTAGTAGTCATCTTCTTCTTGTTCTTTCTTCATGAGCTCTTTTGCAACAAGCCTCTGCAACAGCTAGTCCTCCTAGCTGTAATCTTACCTCACTAAGCTCTCCTCACTTAGTCTTTTGGTAAGCACGGGTTCTCCGTCTGGAACCTCTTCCTCAGCAACACCTTTGCTCCTTCTAGGCTTTTGCAATCTCCCACGCTCTCCTTAGAACACTTCAGTTGTCCTCTCTATCCAATTCCTTATTGGATTCTTCAGGTTCACCGCCACTCCTTTGCAACCATAAACTTCAATGCATAAATTTCAAATCAAAAAATTCATCTCACCTTTAAGATCTTTCACGATCTTGTCTTCTCTGCAATCCTCTCCACTGCAATTGTGTATGCTGCATATCAGATATAAATTCTGATCTTCTTTTCAATAAAAAATATACTTCATTTCTTCAACAAAACAAAGTAATCACTCTTCAATGAAAACAGAGCCAGGCACTGATACCACTTGATGCAGACCGCAACCCGCAATAAACAGGATCACTCAAGACTGTGCATGCATCTAACACTTGCCCCAGATCACTCTTCCCACTGATTGTGTGACTCGCAGTAATATCATTGATTGTGGAAACCAATCATTCAACTTTTATCCCATTCCTAACAAAAATACTAAAATTATCACACCCCTTCTTTATTCCATATCTACATATGAAGAGGGTCTTGATGCTCCTGCATCACATATTCTCAAACATCCTTCATTGTAATATAGTACCATTGCTACCATTGTAGCATCTTTTGTTGGCATACTTAATATTACTATGAATAAACAAGATTTAGTCTCTTTTATTAAATAATATAATGACTTGTCTTTGTACTCATTAATTCTAGAATAAATCCATTCCTAGCCTTTATGAGGTTGTCATATTTATTTTTTCTATTAGCTATGCCAGACCACGAGTAACTCCAGTTTGACAGAAAACTGATACATTTTATTTCATTAGGTAGCTATTGTTATATACAAAGAATGTGACTGCTCAGTTCATCATGATGATTGCTCACATTCCAAATTCACCCAATCGCAGAGGATTAGGTGTCAACATTCTGAACCTTTCAAGCTTTTCTCTTCCAAGCACTTTGGTGAAGATGTCTGCAATTTGCTCATTTGTGGAACAATGACGGAGATGGATTGTTTTGGCCTCAACATGATGTCGGATCAGATGATATTTAGTATTGATGTGCTTTGTACGATATGGAACTTTGGGTTCTTGGCCAACTTTATTGTAGAGGTGTCAATCATGAGTGGATTTGATTATACCTGTTTTTCGTGCAAATCTTCAAGAATTTTTCCTGAGCCGCGCAATTTCTTTCGCTACTTCAGTTGGTGCCACGTATTCTGCTTTTGTTGTGGAATCTGCTAGAATTTATTGTTTGCGTGATCTCCAATAGATAGCTCCTGATCCAAGACTCATAGCATATCTTGAAGTAGATACTCCAGTTTCCTTGTCTCCATCGAAGTCTAAATCTGAGTATCCAATCAAGTTGAAGTCGTCCACTTGTGTATACTTGATTCCAAGGTCTTGAGCTCCATTCAAGTACCTTAGAACTCTTTTTGCAGCAAAGCAATGTCCCTCACAAGGCTTTTTCATAAACCTGGAGAGGATTCCAACAGCAAATGAAATGTCTGGTCTGGTAGTAGTGAGGTAGATGAGACTTCCTACAAGCTGTCTATATTTTGTTGCATCCTCAAATTCCTTTCCTTCAATAGATTTGAGCTTTGAGTTTTGTTCCATTTGAGTAGTGAGAGGATTGCATTTTGTCATGCCAAACGTGTTCAACAAATATCCAATGTATTTCTTTTGAGAAAGAAATATGGACTTTGGATGTTGGGTTACTTCAATGCCAAGATAGTAATGAACATAGCCCAAATCAGTCATTTCAAAACTTTTTCCTAATTCTTTCTTTATGGATGCAATATAGCTTTCATTGTTCCCTGTCATTAAAAGATCATCTACATATACCACAAGATATACAACTGTTTTGCCAACTTTCTTGACAAATAAGTTGCATCATCAAGATCAAAATGATTGAAGTTGAGTTTCAGAAGATGCTCAGTTAGCTTTTCATACCAGGCTCGTGGTGCTTGTTTGAGGCCATACAAGGACTTCACAAGTTTGCATACTTTATGTTCATGTCCTTTCACAGCGAATCCTTCAGGCTTGGACATAAAAACATTCTCTTTTAGATCTCCATTCAAGAAGGCAGTTTTTACATCCATTTGATGGACTTTCCAACCGTTCTGAGCTGCTAGTGCAAAGAGTGTCTGGCTGGTGGCCCATTTTGTTGTGGGGGCAAAAGTTTCCTCATAATCAACCCCTTCCTTCTGCGCAAAAACTTTTTCCACAAGCCTAGCTTTGTGCTTGTCAAGTGAGCCATCAGCTTTGTACTTGTTCTTTTAGACCCACTTGCAGCCAATTGGTTTGGTTCCAAATGGAGGATCAACCAGCTTCCAAGTGTTGTTCTTTATGAGGGCATCATACTCCTTTTGCATCACTTCTTTCCATTCATCATGAGAAGCAGCTTCTTTAAAGGAAGTTGGTTCAAAATCTGTAGACAAGTTCAATTAACAATCATAAGAAACATCCATATCAACAGGTGAATTAAAGTCATATACATCACCTCCATTTTGTTGGTTTGAATTTCTGGTTCCTGTTTTTCCAATTTCATCACAATGAACACTTTCAAGTGTCTTTGTAAGCCACTTTGGGGGACCTTTCTGAGATGGTCCATGCTGCTCTGTTGATTGAGTTGGGACTGAATCAAGATTGAGTCTCCCAAATCTATCAATTACATCACTTAAAGCATCATCACTTGTTGGAGTTTCAGTTGGGCAAGAGTATTCTTCAGAAGAAGATTCCACATGTTGATCTAGTATAGGAATCCCTCGTTCAAGATGTGGAATCTGATTATCAAATTCTTGAAATGATTTCATTTTTGCGAATATTTCAAGCGATCAAGTTGTCGCTCAACAACATTGTGAGATTTGGATGATTCAAGAAAAATTACATCTCTAGATATAACAAAATTTTTATTTACTTCATCATAGAGGCGATATGCTTTGGAGGTTTTTGAACACCCCAGGAAGATACACTTACGACTTCTAGCACCAAGTTTGTTTCTATGTACCTTTGGTATCAAAGCATAACAGGTAGAACAAAAGATCCTGAGATGTTTTACAGAAGGAACATGTCCATACCAAAATTCATAAGGAGTCTTGTTTCTTATAGCATTAGATGGACATCTATTCTTTATATATGCAGCACATAGAACAACATCAGCCCAAAACATTATCTTTACATTTTTTAAGAAGAGCATGGATCGTACCATATTCAAGATTGTTCTATTCATT